>JAWPHD010017781.1:0-42943 GCA_037043455.1 Cyrtodaria siliqua | reverse complement strand
GATACAATAATTCACACCTGTTTTTAGTAAGACAGGAATTAACGGACTTCAGGTCTGAAGGTTCAAAATTGAATAATATGATAACCTACTAAATACATTCTTACAAAAAAAAAACATCCATGATTATATCATTTTCTGTCAAGTCTGCCGAAAAGTGAACTAAATCAGATAATTTAGGACACTTCAGAAGGAATATATTTTAACTTGACCAGAGGCAATATGCAAGCATTATAGGTGTCAATCCAAGAATACAGCCATCACTGTGTGTTTCATATTCATATTCAACATGCATGCGCACCAAACTAGGACCCATTATCCGTACGATTTATTCATTGTTTATGAAATAGTTTGGTATAGAAAACTAGACGACTCGGTTAGTTTTGTTGAATACATCATTAATAGTAATGTATGTGATGTTTTAAGGCTCCTATACATTCTTGTTTTGATAGAAATACACTTTGTTAGAATTGTATGTACAACAGTGAGCAATAATATCCCATTTAAATTAATATTTATGATTTAGAAACAAAACACAACCAAGTCGACGAGCTTTCCAGACCAAATATTCCCTTAACAGTAATTAACCGGAAGGTAACATGCGTAATTGAATGCATATAAACATTTCATATGAAACTGAAGCACATTAATGAAGTGTTTTATTTTCACAGTAACTCCAATCAATCTTGACATTCGCCTACTGTCCCTTTAATAAGTCGTCCTATGAAGGTTGAAATGTACTGCTTGTTTTCAATGAGTTGTTTCCTGTACTTTCAGATCATATTTACACAAAGGCTGATAAAAACTATGCAAATGCAAAGGATGTCTTCATATTCACTCAGGGGTTGTAAGTATTAAGCCCTCGTATATACACATTCTTATGCACCTATTGATTTTGTTGGCAAACAAACAATCCTTTAGGAAAGGAACTTTTCCGTCCCAATCCTTTAACGTGTTGCTATTTTATATTAAGATACGTTGTAGTTTGTTTGAAAATATGTTTAAACAGCCGCTTATAACATAAAATAAACTAACCCAATTTTATATTTATAATGTCAATAGGCTAGGATAAAGATTTTACAGAAGTTTGAATTTCTGTAATGCTTTTAAGTTACTGGCGAAATGATATATTGTGCTGTCTGTTGTTGTGAATATATATTAACTGTTATTGGTTTAATTCATTGTTTATAATCTATGTGCAATTAAATGTATTATTTGTTGTCTGTTATTGAGACAATATATTTACTGTTGTCTGTACCTATTTATACAACTATTCGTTGTTAATGTTATGCGCAATCCGTACTAATGAACAAAGTAATTCAAACATACTGAATTTCTAGATATCCATTAGACCAAAGATTTATTAAAATAAGATTAGACCTTCAGCCATACTTTCACTAAAACCGCTTACTTTGAAGGCATCATTTGTAAAACCAGCTTTTCTAATAGGATGTACGTTGTAAACAATATTCAGAACTGCCTTACACATGTTGCAAGAGTTCACCACATGTCCTATCCAGCTGGCTTGGAAACGGAGTGGCACCTGGGGCCTTCCTCCACCAGTGGTAGCTGGAAAGTTGCCATATGGCATTAGCTGTTGGTGCGACTATAAAATCCAGTTTAATTCAATTCACCACATGTCATTTTACTATATGAGTGTGTATTTTATGCTCTTAACGTTTAACTTGTTTCGGCACTGATGTGTTGCTGTTAGCCTGTATAAGACTCCTCCACCCACAAGTGTCCGACCTGTCTGCGTTTTGTAGCACTCCACCCACAAGTATCCGACCTGTCTGCGTTTTGTCGCACCCCACCCACAAGTATTTTGTTGCAACATTTGTGCAGTAGCAAATTTACTGACATAGGATTTACGGGAGGTGGTGGATACGCTAAACTCGTATAAATATTTCTCGTAAATTATTTTAGGGATTCTGTCAGGTGAGACCAGATTCAAAAGGCAAAAACGTAGCCACACAAAAAACTATACTTACTTCGGATTCAAACCTTTTGTTGTAGTTTTTTATTTCGAATAGAATATGATTAGGGTTGATTCGGAAATTTATAGGCCATTCTTACAGATCTTTATTTTTCAATAAATATACTTGTTATAACCCTAGATGTGTTAGCTATATAAGAATGTAAATGTGGTTACGTATAAAACATGTTTTATTTGTTAAATTAGACATCAAAGTTATCATTTGTGGATCAACTGAATTGCGTGATAAGTTATTAATATTTAGATCAACATATCTCTAAATATTATTTCTTTCTATTTCAGTGGCAACCTAGTGGAATCTGTATGCGGGCTTCTTGTCGTATTTAACGTGCTCAAAAACATTCGAGCATCGAAAATGTTGGCAATCACTGTGAGCATTATGACGTTTTGGAAATCAGTTCTGTTTGGTATATATTCTCTAGAGATTCCCAAAGGCGGCCATGTTGTAGAAAGTTGGGTTTATGAGATAGCTGTATTTGGTCCTACTTTTCTGTGGATCGGTCTCCCTGGTTACTCGGCGTATATTTTAATACAAGATTTTCTGCACGAGAAGCGATCGGTGAATTCGTCAATATCTACAAAAGCTCCTGCGGGATCGGATGCAGACGATTCGGAATCGGAAACAGCCGACAACAAGAACAATTCCGAGCCAACCAGACGACGATATAACCTCAGAAGTGATAATTAGCATCCATCTGTGATTCATTCATTTAACTACCCATATACGATTTTACTATGTTGCATTGTGGATTTTCATTTGTTTCATTGATTTTAATTAGTGTTGGTATCAAATATACATGACATCGCCTGTACTACTGAAATAATTTGAATTTTTGTATTTATGTGTGAACTGTAAGGCCTTTTATAGAAAAGTATTGTGTTTCTATGGTTTGAACAGAACCCGTTGCATTTTGCACCAAACTACGCATACATAACTACGTAGGTCTATATATGTGTAACTGAAAACTTAAATAACCAAAGAATGAATGAATTTGTTTGAACAAACAAAGGAATTCTTGAAGGTATATTTTTTAACACAAATGGTAATTATTGTATCGCCCTATTTAAAGTATAGCTATCTCGTCAACAACAGCCACATTTTACAACATAAGTACATTGTTTCTAAACTATGACGACAAGGTATATATAACTTACATATTTTGAGAATCCAAACTTTATAGACACACTATAAACGGCTTTAACCAGCCAGGCTAAACCCCAAAACTGGAGCGTCGAATAAGAGTTACCAACTCATAATTCACTTTACGCATATTTAATCACGGGTAGTTTTAAGAACCCGAGAATAAATCTTCATTTTTAATCAGCACACATACATTATTATATTACATGAACACATGGATAGAGTTTTGATAAACGGGTTTGTAGCGTAATTTTGACGTTATTTGGAGGGTTAGTTTCTTTAAACACCCAACAATATGATTTAACAGGGGTGTTTAAATTCCAAAAGAAAGCTTCGCACTACCAACGAAATGCTAGTAGCAGAGGGCGTCATTGTTTCCAATGGGACTTTTCTATTCAAATGATTATGGGCCATTTTGTCTTTTGAAAGGTCTCATTTGAGTAAAGGACGCCATAGTGCCTCCATTTCACTACCAATTTGTTCGTTTGTTTGAATGGTGTATTACGCCAGTTTTAGCACCATATTTGATGGTCGATTGTTTGTGGTAGAGGCAGATCACCCTTTTTCTGTGTCACCTGCATAGCATGGTAGACACTTAGGGATCACTTCGTCCGTCCGTCCGTCCGTCGTCGTCCGTCAACCTGAAACCTAACCTTGGCCATAACTTAAAAAGTATCTGACCTAAGTTCATGAAACTTCACAAACATTTTCATCTAAACTCAATGAATGGTGTTACACATGTCCAATAACTCTGACTTTCATCTTGGTAGAGTTATGCCCCTTTTTATTAAACTTTAACCTGCAACATAACCAAGCTGAAATAAGCACACGGCAGGCAATACAAGAGTTCCGTGTAATACCCTTCTAGTTGCTGAGTAGAACCTCTACTTTATACCTCTCGCCGTAAGAATCGACACTTTCTCACTTGACAAGTCTGTCGCAGGATGACCCTAGTGGTTGGGGCTAACTCAGGAAAGAATCAATGACGGTGAATGCATTTACATAGGTTTAATGCAACTTTTAAAATATGTTAAATATTTAGAAAATACCTCCTCAATATTAGGCATTGGCTCTGCATCGAAGATGGTACGTTTATTGAGTCGTCTAAAATCGATGCAGAATCGAATTGACCCATCTTTCTTCTTAATAAGTACGACTGGGGATGAAAATGGGGCGCTTGAAGGTTCGATGACACCCAATTTCAACATGTATTTCACCTCCTCATCAACAATTGATCGGGAGTGAAATGGAATGGGATATCCCTTAATTCTAATTGGTTCCCCTGATGTGAGTACAATATTATGTTGCACTCCATCTGTCTGCCCCGGGTTTTCGGACAAGACATCTCTGAACTCCGAGAGTAAACTACCCATCTCTCGTTGCTGCTCTACACTAAGCATGCCCGATATGTCTACATCGGCTGCTGTCTCCTTACCTATACTAGTGGGAAAATACATGGGACTAGTGTCCTCACTACTGTCTTCCTCACTATCCTCAATAACTGCATCATTAACTACAGTTAACACCCCTTGTTGCACATTATCGGTTCTACTGATATACTCTTTCAGCATATTCGCATGAAAGGTCTTTAACTTTCCGTTTATCTCTATACGATACTCCATAGTGCTCACTATCCCTCTAACGTAAAACGGACCTTTCCATTGTAATAACAGCTTGTTATTGTCGGTCGGGAGTAACAATAACACCTTGTCATCTATCTTAACTTTCCTAGCTCTAGCTTTCTGGTCATAGTACCGTTTGTACTTAGTACTTGCCTTAACTAACTGACTTTGAGCTATCTTACAAGTCTCCTGTAGTTTCTCCTTCAGATCTAAAACATACTGATATGTAGTCTTAACCTCATCACTATCTACTTCACCTGCCCACATCTCTCTAAGAATCCTCATGGGACCTCTAACTGATCTACCGTACAATAACTCAAACGGAGAAAATCCTAAACTCTATTGTGGAACCTCTCTAAATGCAAACAGCAAAGCATTCAGATACTTGTCCCAATCGTTGGGTCTCTCTGTACACATACGCCGTAACATTTGCTTTAACGTCCCGTTAAATCGTTCGACTAACCCGTTACACATAGGGTGATACGGTGTTGTCGTGATTTGACGCAAAGACTTCAGCCATAAGTTCTGACGTAAGCTGTGACCCACAATCAGTCAGCATTTCCTCTGGTACACCTAGCCTACTGAACATATCAACTAATGCCTCAGCTACTCTCTCAGTTTCAATTTAGGGCAATGCTACTGGCTCCGGATACCTAGTTGCATAGTCTACCATGGTTAAAATGTACCTATTTTTCCTATCCTACACTGGAAAAATTGGTCCTACTACGGCTACCCGCTTAAATGGTGTATCTATCAGTGGCATCTGACCTAAATGTACTTTGGTCACTCGACCTTTTGGAACTGTCCTTTGGCATACATCGCAGGACCTACAATACCTAGTTACAACTCCGCTAACGCCTGGCCAATATGTTGTTACCACTATGTTGTTACCACTATTGCTACCTCCTCTAGCACCCATCGAACTACCTCCACCTCTATAGTTTCCACTCTGGACTTTCTGTTTATTACTATGATCGTCCCCTTGCTTATCTCTAAAAGTTCTGTCTTTCGACACTACATTATGAGCTCCAACTCTAGCCTCGGCAAACTGATCTGCTTGGGTTGCCATTTCTTCTACACTTACTAATTTTCTTTCTTTTAGAAATAAGAACAGATCTCTACTACAAACATTGAATAGCTGGTCCCGCAACAAGAAATCTATGAGGCCTTGATAAGTCTTCGTTACCTTCCCTAACTCTAACCACCTATCTAAGTAATTGCTAGACCTACTAATGAACTGAATAAATGACTCGCCTTTCACAGGCAAACAAGCTCTAAACCGCTTTCTAAAACCTTCTTCAGTTAACTCAAATCTCTTTAAAAGAGCATCCTTTAACTTATCATAGTCAAGAGAATCTACACTAGGTAATCTAGAAAATACATCTAAGGCATTGCCTCTCAATAACGCACTTAAATGAACTGCCCACTTATCCTTGGTCCATTCCTGTAACTCAGCATAACGTTCAAACCGTAACAAGTAACTGTCCATGTTATCTTTGTCATCATCAAAATATGGTAACTTCGGACCTTTTAACTTCCCAGAATACCCATCTTTCCCTACAGTTTTACTGTCCTTACTATCTGTCTTAGCTGCTTCCAACTCTAAAGCTAACTTATGATCAAACTATGATTTCTCCATCTCCATCTTTATCTTAGCCTTAGCTAGTCTACCATCTGTTTCGAACCTCTCATGTTCTAACTCTTGCTTCTCCCTTACTATTCTACTTTCATCATCTCGCTTGTCTTTAGCTAACCTACCTTCTAATTCTAACCTCTCTGTGGCTAGTCTACTTTCGAATGCTAATCTATCTTTCTCAGCATCTAGCTTCTCTTTAGCTAATCTACTTTCGAATTCTAGCTTCTCTTTATCTAATCTACCTTCTAAATATAGCTTCTCTTTAGCTAATCTACCTTCTAATTCTAACTTATCTTTAACTAATCTACTTTCTTCATCTCTTTCCTGCTTTGCTAATTCTCATTCCTTAAGTCTAAATTCCCTTTCCCTAGCCTGTTCGTCTTTAACAAAGGTTCTAAGCTCCTCTCCAGTATATCCTAATTCCTTACCCATATCCGTAAGTTCCTTTATGGACGTCATGGATTTAGACATTGTGGAATACTCACTACAATAACTACAATACACAAGTCACTAATAATTCTACTCAACTAAAAACTAATGGTAAGTCACTGTGTCCTCAGTAAATACCTGGGCATCATCATAGGACAAGGTACATACACATCTAGTTTCCACAAAACATATACACTACATAAAATATCTATATGTGATATTGAACATAAACCTTAACCAATCATAGAAATGTGTATAGCATGTACATGTATATTTACTTCTCCCATCAATATAAGTATTCTCGAATGTCACAACATGAGTAGAACGTCTTGTTCGCCAACCTAATTGGATACTATTTGAATATCAAGGGATATATATACCTGAATATATCATGAACATTGTGAATTTGGTTCAACTAAACAATGAATTAGGGTGTAACTAGCATGTGCTAACAAGAGCTATGTACGACCAATACGCTCTACCCGTGACATTTTGTGACAAAGTCGAACCTCCCCAGTGTGAGCCTTTTACTACCAAACCTTCACGCATGAAAACAAATGCGTGAATAACAGTTGAACACACAGTGTGAACAGCTTGTCAGTGAATAATCATGTAAGCTCGTTCGCTGTACCTGATCATATGTTGCTGATGATTATGCTGATTACGCTGCTGCTGCTGCTGCTTATGATGATGATGAAGATGATGATAATGAGCTGTGAGAATCATAGCTTTTATGGTTTTATATTCTGCACCTGCAATAGAGTTAAGAGCTGTATCATTAGAAAGATAGATAAATTATGCGACAGGATTCATTCCGCTGTTTAGTGTCGGCGCGGTTTCTGAATACATAACGCAATGCTAGCCTAACATGCTGGCCTAACAACCACAATCGTTTTTATTACCACTTGTCCGTATATACAACTTAACAGTGAAAAAATACGACATCTCGTTCTCGTTACCGTCAGCAAGTGGAAATAGGACTAAAAATAGGTTGTTGTTTTTTTTAGATCGTCGTGATAACCTTGGTGAGCCTGTGATAATAACGGTTTATTCTTAACTTACCAACAATATTGGCGGTGGCGTAGAGGTAGACCTTCTGCCTCTAATGCGATAGGTCGTAGTTTTGATCTCCGATCAGCGACTTCCAAAAAATGGTGCTTATAGCTGCCTTGATTATCGCGTCTTTAGAAAGTTAGCCGAAATAGCGGAATGAATCGTCCCGCATACTCGACCTACTTATTCATAGCTCTATGTTAGGTGCAGCAAATAACACTGCATGCCTTATACGTATTTAGATGGTGATGAACGTTACTAACTCCACTTGGTAGGTTATCATACTACAAATCTGGCGGAAAATACTATCCAGTAATGATATTTTATGTTTATGACAAAATAATACCGTATCTAAACTTGACAAAACAAACAACTTGTTATGGACGCAAACAAACATACATAAATGCACACCTACGCATACATACACGCACGCAAGCACGCGCTCGGATATATACACATATACACAAACGTATTCACACGCGCACATACAACAACAACATAAACTTTATTACTCTCAGGCATCAACATGGTGCAAACATGAGGAACATGTACAATACAATACAATACAAACAACATTATTAAACAGTGTAACTAATGACCGACATAAACAATATATTTCAATTTGTAATTATGGTCGAGAGTCGGGAGGGGGTAGTGGGGATGGGGGCAAGGGGTAGGGGGGCAGTCACAAAGATATTATAAATAATTACATGTCTACATAGAGACACATACCAGTATTTCGTAAACATGATATATATTCGGTACGCGTCTTATACTATTAATGTTAGTGGTTTTCAAAAATACTTCTAGCGGCGACAATTGTGTCATCCTTATGGCATTTAATGAAATCCTCCTTTTTCCCATCTTGTTATCTCCCTTCTATCATAGTTGGTGAAGAAACCCCAGAAACATGGAGAACAAGGGAGAGTTATGTACATGTATGCGTAGAATGAACAAAGAGGGGAATAATGAAACAGAGGGTGAAACAATTATAAACAGAACAAAAAAAAAAAAAAAATATGAACAAAAACAAATACAGTAATGGAATGGTATAGTAATTCTTTGTGCTAAAGAATAAATAAATGCATCCTTTTATATGCAAATTAGATTACGTTCACTGGGAGGCTAACGTTGACTTATCACGATTTGCATGGAATTTGTTTTCATGTTGGTAGAATACAAATTTATGAATGAGGGAACTTGTTTAGTAGTAAAGCGTGTGTTTCGAAATGTGATGTTTTGACGGACTTGTGGATCAAGTTGTTGTGATTATAACAAGAACGGAGCAATTCGGGAGTTATTCACGTGCTTTATACACGTGCTTTATGTAATAGAGGTAGACACTTGTGATCAAGACACTTCGTTATGGATATAATTGGATTACATGAAGCTACATTTATGTGAGTACCATTGCTTTCAATTAGCAGTTTCTTGAATGTTAACATGATTTTTTTTTTGGTTTTTAAATAATATTAATAATATAATACTTTTTTTTTTCTATAAAAATTACTAATACTATTTAAGCAATATAATTATATTCAAATATTAGCACAAATGTACCGTCAGTAATACCAGAATGGTCTCCGTAACACAGAACCTGATCGTACAAAAACGATAGGATCCGGTTATCGTGGTATTAATAACGGCCAGTCAAACAATTTTAAAAGCGGAAATATGTCCTTTATTTCATATCTTTCCTGCGAAAACGATAGTAGGTAAGATATAAAAAGGAGGTTTTCACACCTTAAAACTGTTTACACATATGAAGTGACAGGTAGTCTAATAATTATATTTACATGTTCACATACAGGCAGTTAGCAATATAACTTTTCTCTAATGAACGGTTTTTAAAATCATAGATATAAATTTACTTAGTTTAAAAAGTGTTGATTCTGACTTCGATGTTAGTAGGGATTTAAAAGAATGCAAGTTTGGATTTAAATATTGAGACTCAATAAATGTCTCCCTGGTTGTATTAAAATGACTACATTTAAGCAAGTAATGGTACTCGTCGGCGATTTCGGTGCTAGTGCATAAATGACATGTGCGATTTTGAACCAGGGTACCATCCCATCTGCCAGTTTCGATTGGGAATCGATGATTTGCGGTTCTAAATTTGAAAAGGATTTTGCAAAGAGAAATTGGTAAAATGTTGAAGTAGTTTTCGAGTTCTAGGCTTTCTTTAAAAATGCTATATGATAACCCTTTGTTAGATAGCGTTAACTGGTGATTCCAGTCTTGTTTGTATTGATCAATAAGTATCTGTTTAATGTTTATGCTGATAGATTTATGTTGTACTGTGGATTGATGCTGCCACAGGTCATTTCTCCCTGTAGCGTTTAGGATGCGTTGTATATGTGCAATCCATTTGTATTCATGGTTTTGATTGTTTAACATAAGTTGGTAGATCATATGGGAGTATTTACTTTGTTTACCTGTAATTATTCTATTCCAAAAGCCTAGCATGCGGCTTTTAATGATTATAGAAATGGGATATCGTCCTAACTCGCCGTATAGCATATAAAGTGGAGTATTTTTTCTAGAATTTGTTATTTTCCTGAGGAAATCTTTATGCACTTTTTCTATAATATCAAGGTTTTCATAGCCCCATATCTCCGATCCATAAGTTAAGATGGGGACAATAGTATGATCAAATAGTTTTAAAGTTAGATCGATTGGTAAATCAAGATTGTTGACTCTCATATACAAAAGATGTAGTGCTTTAGTTGCTTGCTCTACAACATGCTTTCTGGCTGACAAAAAAGATCCATTGCTACTGAAGAGGGTTCCAAGATATTTATATTTGTTAGTAATTTCAATTTGTATACCGCCTATATCGAAAGAGTAACGGGTTGTGTTTCTAGCTCCAAATATGACAATTTGAGTTTTGGATATATTTACCTTTAACTTCCATAAATTACAGTAATCATGAAAGGCAGTTAGGCTATTTTGAAAATCTATTGGGGACTCGGATAGGATTATTGTGTCATCCGCATATAATAACACGAGTAGTTTGAGCCAATTGTGGGCATCTTGATTGTTATTTATTTCAATACCTTGACTTCCACTTATTAGCAAATGTGATTCTAGATCATTTAAGAAGATTGAGAATAAAACCGGGGATAAATTTTCTCCTTGTCTTACACCCGTTTCACAAGGGAAAAAAGTGGAGGTTACACCTCCTTGTGACACACAGGACTTAATATTTTGGTACATACTGTATATAACTTTAAACAATTTACCATTTATAGAAGTAGATAAGAGTTTTTGCCATAAACCCGTTCTCCAGACTTTATCAAAAGCTTGTGAGAAGTCCACAAAGGCACAGAATAACTTCTTTTTATTTTTTTTAAGAATTTCAATTAACGGCAAACATGTGATCAGCACATGAATACCCTTTTCTAAAGCCCGCTTTATTTTCCTTAAGTAATCCATATTCATCGAGAAAGTTATTTAGTCTAGAGTTTAGAATGGAGGTAAACAGTTTCCCTAAACAGCTTAGTAGTGTTATTGGTCTATAGTTGCTTGGGTCATTTTTGTCACCTTTGTTTTTATATACTGCAAAAATTGTACCTTCCAGCCAGCTATTTGGCATGCAACCGGCATCTAATATTCGATTAAATAATAATGTATAGATTGGTAATAATATGTCTTTCGTAGATTTGATAAATTCATTAAGTATTTTGTCCGAAGGACTTGGTGCTTTGGAGTTATTCAACTGGGATATGTTTTTAGCAATTTCGTGTTCAGTTATAGGACAATTTAGCATCTCTTCTGCATTTTCTAGTAGTTCATCAGGTATGTTTATGTCTGGGTCTATTTCCGGGGCTGAGTTTACATTTTTGAAATATTCATATAGTTTATTTAGGGATGGTGTTGTTGTTTTGGATTTAGATTTAATACTATTCAAGAACTTCCAGTATTGCTTTGGGTTAGCGGATTGTATTTGTCTTAATTTAGTCGTTTTATTGTGTTTATACTGGTTTATATATAGATTCATGGTGCGTTTGTACTGTTTACTAGCGTTATTTAATCTAGTTTTGTTCGTCTCGTTTTTTAGTTTTCTGTAACTTTCACGTGCGTCATTATAATTTTGTCTCGCTTGATGACATTTAGGGCCATACCACGGTCTGTTATTTGAGTGTGTGTAGCGTGTTGATTGTTTTGGTAGTGTTTTGTTAGCAGAGTTAGATAACAACTTCGTTATTTCATCATTGATGTGGTTTATGGAATCTGCTGTTTGTGGGTAGTTTTGTAATTTTAGCAATATTTCTTGTAAATGAGTTGAGTCAATATTATTTAGAAAATTATTTTCTGATCCTTGTTTCCACTTAGTTTGATTTGCATTTTCACGAACATTATGTTCCGACTGTATTTTAAAATTGTTTGGCTTATACTTAAAAGACCATCGTAAAATAGAATGGCCATCAGAGAAAAGAGGGTCTGTATCAACAATTTCAAAATCAGTTATAAACTTAAAACAGTCGGCAGAAGCAATAGTATAATCAATAACAGATTTACCACGAAATGTATATCGACCTATATCTTTATCATTACCAACTCTACCATTAACAATGAACATATTGTTGTTTTTGCATAAATCTATTAACACATATCCATTGGGGTTTGTTTTTGTATCTTGAGACACTCTTTTAAGTGGAATGTTTAAGTTTTCTAAAATCGACGATTTGTTAAAAAAAGCATTAGTTTCATCATCAAAATCAAACATATCAGCTAGGTAACTGTCAGCAGGAATAAAATCTGATAAATGTGACGTACGGGCATTGAGATCGCCAGATAATATAACAAATTTATGGATACTACACATATTAGTAATTTCATTTTCAAGACTGTTAATTTCATCTTCATTTAAAAATCTAGATCTCTCAGGGGGCACATATACAACACCGAGCATAATGTCTTCATCAGTGTTTGTCAATTGTTTACATATTTTTAACCAAGAAATATATTCACAGTCAGAGTTAATATGTTCAGTATTACAAAAGATATCATCCTTTATATAAATACCAACGCCACCAGATTTCCTGATGTATTCTTGCTGTCTGTGTTTACCTATAAATTGATAACCTGATATATCAACTATATCTGTACTGTTAAGGTTAGTTTCCATAACACACATGATATCATATTCACGTATCATTTCAACAAATTCTGGGTAGTTAAGTCTGCGTTTTAGACCTCTAACATTTAAAGTTGCAAATTTAATAGTGGTGTCATTCGCTTGAGGGACTTCCCCCCTAATGTCCTAGTTAGCGTCTGGTGGTTTTCGGTTCTGACCAGAAACTGGTGAATCAGTGTGATCCTGTGACCATGGTCTGAAACTGTCATTATGTTGCGATTGACTGATTGAACGTTCATGTCGGCTGGGTGCTCTTTCGCGGTCATGAGTTCCTTGTCTTGTGGGCGAACGAGGTGAGCGGCTTGCCGATGACTGTTGGTCTGTATTGCTCGCTTCGTTAGGTGCACCCGCGGTATGGGTTTGGTCCGACTGCATCTGAGTGTGTGCATCTTCGTTGTCAAGACTGCTTATGATTATCTGGGGCTCAGGTGAGCGATCAAGCCTTTGAGTACTCATGTCACTATTCGTGAAATCCGACTCATTGTTGTCATTTATAGTTTGCTTAGGCGCGGTGTACTGATTGTATTGCCTTTCACTGGCTTGACCTACATGTGCGCGTTCAAAAGTAGTTGTATCGATACGACTGCCACGCATGATTTGGTACATATACGTGAGGTGACACAGTATAAGTATAGTTTATTTCAAAATCCAATAGGCACTAAGGCCCTTGTGGTACAAATACAGACATGAAAATAACATGACAGACAATGTAACAAAAAAGTACAAATGCATAGTATACTTAGCAATTTTACACAATTACGTGTATGTGTATCTAGTGGAGAAGGTCATACAATTTTGAGTGAAATACTGTTGCTATACAACAAAATGCATATATAAACAGTAAATGTATATCATTACAACATCAATTCGTATTACCTATTTGGAAAAAGATACTCATTTCTTTTATTAAAAGCCTTATAAATAAAAATAGCTAGATTTCTTATTTGCTTTTTACATGTAGAATTAATCAAAGAAATGAACTTTTGCATATGTGGACGCATGAAATAATACGTTTTAATATAGTGTTTTCTTATGTCTGTATATAAGGGACATATTAAAACAAAATGGTATTCATCTTCTAAAGACTGGCACAATTTACATTTCCTATCATTAACCGGTGTTCTATTTGGTTTGCTCCATCGTCCAGCTTCTATCTCAAGTCTGTGTGATGAAACGCGAAGTTTAGTTAAAGCTTGCCTAAATTTCGATATATTACACATATTTAGGTAGGGTTGAAATCTAAAATTCTCTATACAATTATAAAATAAAGCTCTGCTTGATTCTTGCAATCTATTATGCCAGTTTTGTATAAAATTATCATGAAGTCTTTGTTTGACAACAAGCAAAAATAGTTCAACGTTTCCTACACTTTGTGCTAACCATATATCATGGAAACCCATATTACACAAAAGATCACGTAATAGTAAAGCCCAATTTAATTTATTCGGTTGGCCAGTTATGTCATTGATCATCATATCATAAACTATTTTAACATACTTATTTTCACTACTTTGTAATATTTTGAGCCAGTACTTTATTATAATAAAATGCCGTTGACATAAAAAGGATTTTCTACCCAACTCCCCATATATAAAATCATTTTGCGTTGTCTTCTTTACACTTAATATATTCTTATAGAATTTAAGATGCACTCTTTCTATTGCATTAGCTTTTGTAAAACCCCAAACTGCAGCCCCATAGTTCAAAATTGGCGTGATTAATTTATCAAATAAATCTAATCTGTGTTCAATAGATAACTCAGTAAATTTATATAGGCATTTGTTCATTTTAAATATAGCCTTTAAAGCCTGTCCTGCAAGTGTTGCCTGTGCATCAGTGAATGATCCACCCGTTGTAAAGACTATGCCTAAATAGTTGAACCTATTAACAATATCTAATGCATTATCATTTAAATGAAAAGTTAAATTTCTTGGTAATGAGCCACCCTTTTTAAACACCATAACCTTAGTTTTTGATGTATTTACAACAAGTTTCCACTTATTACAATATCCCGATAGCAAATTTAAACTAGTTTGTAATTCTATACTACTGTTTGCAAATATAACAATATCATCAGCATATAATACGAGAAATACTTTAAACATATTAACATTAATTCCTTCAATACCATGTTTTATAAATTCATCCTTCGATATCGTTTAGAAACATAGAAAAAAGAAAAGGTGATAAACATTCCCCTTGTCTTACTCCAAGCATACATGTGTACTCCTCACTGAGTTCATTACAATATTTCACTCTTGATTTTACTGAAGTATACATAGATTTAATAACATTAAATATTTTACCACGCACACCTAACTTTATTAGTTTGAACCATAAGTTGTCACGAACAACATAATCAAAAGCTTTCGTGAAGTCAACAAAAACACAATACAATTGTTTACTCATATTAATAAAATTAGTTATAAGCCCTTGTAACACAAAAATGTTATCTATTGTTCCCATGTTAGCTCTAAAACCGCATTGTGCCTCAATATAAACACTATAATTTTCTGCCCAATCAGTAAGCCTATTATTTAAGACCCGTGTAAATAATTTCCCCAGTGTACTTAATAGAGTTATGCCTCGATAGTTTTCAACGTCATTTATATTTCCCTTTTTACGGAATGGGATAACATAACCCTCTGACCAGCTTTCTGGAAAATAACCAATTTCAAAAACTTTATTAAACAATTTAATTATGTATGGTGCTAAAATATGTTTACCGTGCATGAACAACTCATTTATATATATATCCGGTCCTCCTAAGCGATTAGCTTTGAGCTGGTGTAAACCTTTAAACATTTCCTGCTCAGAAATATCAACATTCAGTTCATTATTCATATTGAGAGGGCCCCAAGGGAGATTAGTGTTGGCTAATTGGGTCACCCTCTATAAATAAAGTCATTCATTCATTCATTCATTCATTCATTCATTCATTCATTCATTCATTCATTCATTCATTCATTCATTCATTCATTCATTCATTAAACATAATATTTAATTCATTGTTTTCATACCTATCAACAAAGTGTAAAATATCTTCATCCGGTGTAAAAAATGGACTATCTGGATTGTTAACAGCCTTGAAATATTTTTCAAAAGTACTAATTTGAATATTTGACTGTTTTATTCCTGCGCATTTTTTCAACACATTCCAATACAACTTAGCATTTTTTTGTTTGGCCTGGACTAATTTTTATGTTTCATTCCTATCATATTCAAATCTACATCTACGAATAAGTGATTTATATTCAGATCTAGCCTTGACTAAATTAATTCGATAGACGTCATTATTTTCCAATCTGTATTTATTTAAAAAAAATAAGAAACTGGTTCTACTTTCAAAACACTCATTAGTAGACCAGGCATTTTCTGAAGTAGCCGGGTTTGGAGAATAATCAGAATTACCAGGTATCCGTTTCTTAAATAATGGAGCTACGACACCATCAATGATTTGTGATAAACGTTCAATACAACTATTCATCTCGATGTTATTCGAACACGCATTTAAAGTTTCATTAAACGTATACAATTGCTGTGTTATGTCAGTTGTTGACAGTTTTTCCAACGTACTCATATTTTAACTCATTATTCCACGTGTATTTATGTTTTACTCTAACGTAATCGTTATATACAAATTCGTTTGTACAAACTGGTTTTTCAAATTCAAAACAAAAGGAAATTAAACAATGGTCAGTTAAAATATTCGGCTGTGAAATATCAAACTCCGTTATAAATGGAAACAAATTGTCTGTACATACAACATAATCAACAACACTACAACCCCAATTCCCAACAAAAGTATAATTACCAATACCGCTATCTTTCCCAACACGTCCATTCATAATACGTAAGCCAGTTTGTTTACATAAATCTAAAAGATAATGACCATTATTGTTAACCCTACCTTTATCTCGAGAATAACGTTGTATTTCATGATCATTACAGTAATCATCAGGTAAAAATTGCATATGAATACCGTAATCGTCTGCAACATAATCCGCACATTCGGCCGTTCTACTGTGCATGTCCCCACACAAGACAAAATTTAAACCAGTTTCATTATTTGAATTGGTACATGCAATAAAATCAATCAACCTGTCAAATATATTTGTATCAATCATAGACTGTCTGCTACTATCATCTGGAACAACGTAACACAAACAAACAAATACGTCATTCTGTAATGCAAAATGTTTACCATCAATCTTAATACATACAATATCATCATTACTCTGAAAAATAAGCGTTTCATCTGTAACATAATCATTTCTAAGGTAGAGAATTATGCCACCCGAGTTTCGTTTACTCGTTTCTTTACATTCAGTTCTGTTTAATACAAAATATTCAAAATTGTCAACGCTAAGTTCTGAGAATTCATTGGTCCAAGTTTCAGTAAATAAAACAACATCGTTGTTTTCAAAAATATCTTTTAACTCCTCAGATTTCACTTTGTTTACACGTTTCGTTACTAAACCCTGTATGTTCAATAAAGCACAACGTAATCTGACCTTCTCCGTTTCATCCTACTGCGGTGTATTGGCACGTGTTCTCTCTGCGCTATTTATAGTAATAGGGGTAAATCCGCTCTCACTTATGTCAAGGTTAAGCGACTCGCCGTTGAATTGTATTTTTAAAGGCAAATGGGAAACGTCTTCTTTCGAACGCGAAGCACTTGTACTGTGTCCACGGTTATAATACGGAACTGACGATTGTGACCGTTTAGTTGATCTTGTTGCCGCACGTGATACATGGGTACGCCCTCTATCTTCAGATCCGGTTTCGCTAGGTTTTTGACTGTATTTTGTTAGATCAACGACCATCATGTGCGCGGACTTGGTATTCTCGTCATTAGAACTGACACTGGAGGTGTATTGCTGCTCATTATTTGTTGACAATATCGAATCAACTGTGTGAATATTACTCGATTGAGATGTTGAACAATGGGACTCCTGTCCTACATTGGGTGGTGTCATTGTAGTTATATTAACCGTTGTGTTCTCACAATTTACACGTGCAATTGGGTGACACGACGTTACCTCAGGGGCTCTAAGCTGGTGTGTAGCAGGAATGTGTAAAGGGTTATTTGCAATGTTTACATTCGTAGCTATGTCCGAAACTGGGTCAATGCTGTGTAGAGCCGGCAAACGATTGTTATGCATGTAATTGTACCAGTCTGGAAAGGCGTCTTGTACAGTTTTTCCATCCATAAGGAGTTTTGCTGGATATGCAATGATTACCTTTGCCCCCGGGTATCTGGCTCTCAGGTCTTTGCACTTCAGCCATAGCATTTTCCTGGCTTCTTGGATTTCTTTCGGCAAATCATAGTCAATTGAGAACGGGGTTCCTTTCAACTTGTATGCCTTACGCATGATTTCCTCAGTGTCTCCGAAATCACGGAAGTTTACAATTAACGGCCGCCTATGGTTTTGCTGGCCAATTTTGCGAGATCCAAGCCTATGTGCCCTGGCAATATAGAAGTCATTTGGATCCAAATCAAGCCGATCATTGAGAAAATCTCGAATAATGTGACCACAGTTCTCTTGGTAGTTTTCAGCAAATCCCCAAAATATCAGGTTGTTGCGACGGCTACGCGCTTCAACATCAATAGATTTGAATGCTAACGTTTTAAGTAAATGTGTTTGTTTATTTGTCATATCAATAACTTGGCCTACCTTGTGCACTACTGTTGTCATGTTATTTTGCAAATATGTCATAATATGGCACAGTCACTTTGTCCTGATTTAATCAGTTGCATATCGTCAAACAGCCTTATTAACTTAATATCCATTGAACTATTAGCAAACTGAAGACGATCACTATTCCGATTTCCAACTTTTGTCCAATTTTCTTGAAAATCTTCGTTACCCGCCATTTTTTCTAGAACTGAGAAACTGTTTTCTGTGTAAAAACCACTACTCAAAGCCATAATCGCGTCCAATTTCGCCACAATGACTTTCCACAGAACGTCAACTATAAGTTCTTGATAAATGCGTTTGTTTAAAACAAGTTCTTTATACACTTAAACACATTTTCTTAAAAACATTTTATCACACGCTAAAAACACAACTACACTGTCCGCCATGTTTAATTACATGATACATAACAACGCAGTTCCTTGCCAGTTCCACTGATCAGCCTTATTCTTGAAACCTAGAATTACAGAAGGAAAGGTCGCAGGAACGACCGATACCTGACACATACGTCAGTCAAACTTTTCTTTACATTTAATGCCAGATTTATTGCATTTTTCTTCTTTTCTTCGGTTATTTTACTGCATCATTTTTATTTAGAAAAACTGAAAATTGTGTACATTTCGGAACATTTTTAGTTGTAGGAATGTTTCGACAAAGCCGCATACCTATATCAACGTTCATACTTTTCAGAGTAAATCTAACTTACCTCGTTGGTCATACTAAGCAACGAGCATCTTATTTGTCTACTGGTCACACACTCTAAAAGTGTGTCTTGGTGTACAGTTGAACAGAATGAACAAAACTACGGCTTCTCTCCAGTATGAATTGAAACGTAGTTTTACGAATTTCCAAACATTAGTTAGATTTTTAAGAGCCACACACACAGAGAGAATATTCCATTTTTGTTGCATTCGTGTCTAGGATCGTCGTCTATAGGTTTATGACCATTTTAATCCACTGTTGAGTATTGAACTAATTCTACTATTGAGTATTGAACTAAGATAACACGCTGATTAAAGACAAAAAATAAATAAAACAAAACAAAAACAAAACATAACTACGTTGCCATTCGTATTTTTGAATCTTTAAAGTTGTTATGGGGCACGCGATTTAGACGCGTACAGCTTAATGCTGTCTGCATTCTGCATTATGTAAAAGTGTAAAACTTCTAACTTCCTTACATCATTACTTCTTACTTCGTTACTTCTTCAAGTTATAATTATGTATAGTAACGCATACACACATAACGCATACACGCAGTCAAGCTTGTTAGCTTTTAGGTCAAATTTATATTAATTTTCATTTAGGGACCAGGCAATATATATCGGGGTGTTGGGACCGGTGCAATATGGCCTGAGACAGGTACTTTTTGGTCGCGACAAACCAGGGTTACCTTTTTTCCGTTTGCTTGCCATGGGACGTACAGCTTTTTTTTTTTATATAACATTAAGGTAAGTATTGCCTGGTCCCTTAATACACACGCGTAGTTAACCTCTTACAAGTTGAATGAATGTGTATGTAGAATAATAAATTTGTCATCTAAGGGTCACATATACAATGTGAATAATTCTTTGGTGAATTACACAAACTAAACAAAACTCACACATGAAGAAAACCTTATCTAGACTCCCTTCTGGAAAGGAGTTTGGATGCAGCACGCAGAATAATCCGTCCTGGCCAAAAAAGAATGCTGTGACTAATAACCATTTGTTTATCCAACTTGGAATAGTCAGGGCAACCCATTTTGTCTGCAGAGAGAGGGTATTCCAAGCTACTTCATGATTTCTAACTTCATCACTTCTAGCTTCCTCACTTATAACTAACTTCACGACTTATTAACTTCGTTCGTCAGTTCTAAGTTCATCACTTCTAACTTCACGGCTTCTAACTTCATAACTTATTAACTTCTAACTTCATTACTTCTCATTGCTTAAAAGTCATGAAGTTGAAAATAATGAAGTTAGAAGTCAAGAAGTTAGAATTCGTGAAGCTGGAAATCATGAAGTTAGAAGTCATGAAGTTGGAAGTTATGAAGTTAGAAGTCGTGAAGTTGGAAGTAATGCAGTTGGAAGTCGTAAAGTTAAAAGTAATGCAATTAGCATGAATCAAGATGTCATGAAGTTAGAAGTAATGAAGTTAGAATGCATTAAGTCGTGACGTAAGAAGAAATATAAAAAGATCGGACAGGGAAAGTAGCATTCAAGGAGGACAGTCGACTAAGGAAAATCTTTATCAATGAATTGTTGAAAGTTACTGTATTTCGATTTAATTTCATTAAATTTGCTTTGAAAGACAGTATAGTCTGTACTGGATTGGTTACTATTACAAAGATCAAAAATAGTTGTTGGTGTTTCCATGTAATCAATGTACTTAGCAATCAAATTTAGGTCGATTTCAGTATAGGTCGATTTCAATGTCTTTTAATTTTGGTTTAATACGAAGACCAAATGGTCGAATGGCCTTCGGTTTTCTATCAAAAACAGGTTCATAACTAGGATTAAAAACTTTATCGAAAGTTCGGTTTGAAGGGTTAGATTTCAATTTAATGGCATATTGAGGGGCCAATTTGTCCCGTCTATGAGACAGTGATGGACTTGCGAGTCGAGCCCTATACTATTGAGCCGTAGTCCAGCTGGGATCTGATAAGAGATCTATAAAGTTGTAAAAGTAAGTTACGATCTGCTCCCCGCAACAACTTTAGGTAAAGTAAATTAAGAGCTTTAAGGCACTTGGCCTTCAAGTATTTAAGGTGTGGTATAAACGTTAATTTACGGTCGAAAATAAGACCAAGGAATTGTGTTTCATCCCTACTGGTATTGGTGACCCATCCTGTGTTAGATGAGTGTCTTCATGATGTTTACGTAGTTGGCAAAAGTGCAAACAATTAGTTTTAGGTTTAGAAAATTTAAAACCATTTTCATCCGACCAGGTCTGAAGTTTATTCAGACATTGTTGAAGTTGTCTCTCAATAGTGTTCATGTTTTTTGCACGATAACATACAACAAAGTCGTCAACATATAGAGGGCAATCCACACCAGGACTATACTGTTAATTTTTATATTAAAAACGGTGACAGAGAGTATGTTGCACTGTGGCACACCCATCTCCTGTTCATGAATGTCAGAGAGGGTTGATCCCATTCGGACACGAAACTGTCTATCATCTAAGAAATTCTCTATAAAAATTGGTAATCGGCCTCTAAGACCCAGGTCATAAAGATCATTCATGATACCGTACTTCCATGCAGTATCATAAGCTTTCTCCAAGTCAAAAAATACAGCGACTATATGTTCTTTCTTTACGAAAGCTTCCGTAATAAAGGATTCAAATCGAATGAGATTGTCTGTTGTGCCTCGTTGGCGCCGGAATCCACTTTATTACTTTGTTATCAGCTTGTTGGATTCCAGGTACTTAACGAGTCTCAAATTAATCATTCGTTCCAAATATATCAAGAAGTGTAGAGAGACAGGTTTCAGGTAAATGTTTTAATAATTGATAATGGATATCATCAGGACTAGCTGATGTATCATGAGCCTTTTTAAGGGATTCTCGGATTTCTTTGAGAGTGAACAGTTTATTGTATTTCTCCAAATTTTTCGCTTCTTCTGTTCTTTTAGTTTCTTATTTTTTAGAAAATTTGGTTGACAATTTGCAGAAGAAGAGTTTTTAGAAAAAGTGTCTGCCAAAGTGTTTGTAATATCTTTGACAGATGTAATATCTTCATTATGAGTTTTAAGATGATTTACACAACAACAATTACCTTTACCGTTTATTTTCCGGACCATGTCCCATGTTTTCTTTTAGATGAGCGAGAGTTCAGCCTAGAGACATCAGATCTCCAGAATTTCCTCTTGCTATCCTTAATAGTACGACGGGCTTTCGCACGAAAAACTCTAAATCTATCTAAATTACTTTGAGTTGGCCGCAAGTTATAAGCATGCAATGCAGCTTTAAGATCGCTGACTTCCTTTTTGCAGTCATCATCGTACCATGGTTTATGTGGGCGTTTTGGATTTGCCGAGATTTTTGGAATAGTTTGATAAGCTATATCATGGAGGGTTTTGGTAAAATGGAAAACGGAAGGCATTAATTGTTTCTCACAGAGATTGAAACGTATCCCAATCAGCTTTGCGAAGTTTTCATCGTTTCGTTTGTTCGCATTTAAATCAATGGACGAATGAGAGCCTGTAGCTGGGTGTAAATAAGTATGTGATTTGTTATCATTAAAAGGACAAATTGTTTTTGGCTAAGAAATCCTCAACTTTCTTGCCTTTATCGTGTTTATCCTTACAACCCGACATGTAGTTGTGTGCAATAAAATCACCCAATAGTATAAAAGGTGATGGTAATTGTGCAACTAGGTGATTTAGATCTTCAATGTCTAGCGAAGAACTGGGCAGTAAATATAAGGAGCATATTGTTATAATTCTGTTAATCGTAACACTGACCGCAACAGCTTGCAAAACAGTTTTCAACGCAACAGTTCTCTGAGGAATGTTTCGATTTACACGAATATAGTTATACAATGAATAGTTTTTAAAATATATATTTCTTGAAGACAAAATGCAACAGGGTTGTGTTTATTTAAAAGTAAGCTGACTTCGTCAAAATTAGGTTTTAAACCTCGGCAGTTCCATTGAATGACCTTATTTGATTTTGATGTTGCTACGGCGGAAGTACGGGTTTATGGCCTTAGGGGTTGGCAGACCTAGGATACTTTGGAGACATTGGAAGTTCCAGATGTGCTAAATCATCAACCTCCATTTCCAAGTCTCCAAATCTGTTGTGCAGTACAATCGGATCATCAGATCCTTTTGACTGCGTCCCTTACCCGGGTGTTTTCTTTTTTTCTTGCTGTCACGTCCGTGGCAGCAATTTTGCTTGGTGGGAGAGTTCGTCGGATTTGACGAACCTTTGGAAGAGTTCGTCGGGTTTGGTGGACTCTTGTTTGCACCAGAGTATGTCGATTTCGAAGTAGATGCAGTGGATGTAGAAGTTGTCGAAGATATAGTTGAAGGAGTTTTAGGCTTGGAAGCCACAAGAGGTTTGTGAGCTACAGGAGGCTTATTTAAGAGGACCACAGTTTGAGAGGCTGAAGATGTTTTAGAGGATTTCTGAACATATAGTGGAATAGTAACAAACTTGTCGGAGTCCATTGGCCAGGTTAACACGGTCTTTGTCGTGATGGACCTGGTAGCTGGTTTCTCAAACCTACTCGCATCGGCATACGATTTGCCAGATCGAGTGGGCGGAGTAAGACCCTCAACATGTTTTCTAGCTTCAGGTAAAGAGATGTTCTTTTCAATCTTATTCTTTTGTATTTCCTCTCGTGTTTCCACTTCGGACAGTTAACGCAAGAGGTGGTGTTTTTGCAATTCGCGAAGTCGTTTTGACCGCAAAGGGCTCAAACAGGAACAGCTCGCTTGCATCTTTCTCTATGGTGACCAAAGAGTTGACAGTTAAAACATCGAAGAGGGTTTGGAATAAAGGGTTCCACTGGTAGAATGATATATCCAGTCTTGATGGTCTTTGAAAGATTTGGTGAGCTGAAAGGAAACACAAAAGTATTGGTATGAGTGAATTTGCCACTCCGCCTCGTACTGATGCGCGTTACCTCAGTCTTAAGATGTTGAGTCATTTCTTCAAGAGTGCAGTGCTCCAGTTCCCTGGAGCGTACTTCAACCTTTGAAGAATTGAGAAAAACGTGAGGAATAACCTCAATATGGATATTTAAAAAAGTTTGAATTTTAACGAGATTGTCAGAGTGTGATTTTTAAGACGTTTTCCATTATTGAGTTTTTTAACACTCCGTGGCTTACCGGCGATGCCAAGTAAAGCCTTGGAGATGGAAAAAGGGGTCTAGTTATAGGTTGTCATCCTCTAGAGAGGTAATATTGAGAAAACGAGGCCAATTTAAATAAAAAATATCCACATCAGATTCAGAATCAGTTAGGAGTATGAGTAGTTTTTTGTGCGTGTTTGGGTCTCATAATGGGGAATTGATAGTCATTCTCCACGCTTCTCACCCACCTCGGAGTCCAACAACGGGATATTTGCTGTGGATGTCCGAAAGACAAATGCCAAGTATAAGTGAAGAATATACTCATATACCACCCAGCGGACATAACCCATTAACTGAAAAGTCAAAAGCCGCACTTATGTTCCGCCTAAAAGTGGCACGAGTATAGCCATATAGCGTTCAGAAATACAGGATTAGCCCTAGCGCCACCGCCATAAAGGATCTTTTCTGCATTATGTTTAAAGAGGACAACATACAAGGGGAGTAAGAGAGGGATTGAGAGGGATTTGAACTAAACAAGAAGCTAGGATCCCGTATAGCTGGCGTGACAAACCGATTGATCAGATCGGACTATTCTGACCGACTGTCTAATTGAAATCCGGACCAAAGTGGTGTGTTATCAAGACTCTGTCCAGGTGTTCAGGTAATATAATAATGTTAATTTTCCGATTAAAAGTATAGGTTTATTAACGGGTTTTTAAAATACCCGTGACTGAATATGCGTAAAATGAAATATAAGTCGGTGAACCTTAATTAAACGCTCCAGCTTTGGGGTTTGGTCTGTCTGGTCAAAGGCGCTTATATTGTGTCTATAGGGTTTGAATTCTCAAAATATGTAAGTTATATATATACCTCGTGATTAGTAGGTTGATAAACGAAGTACATACTGTAAAATGTAAATGCTGTTGCGGGATAGCTACTTTAAACTCACTGTTTAAGAACATAGGGACATCGAGACAAACCATTCATTACTCATTTTCAGAATCGTGACAGTTAATAAGAGTCCTGCGTCTTTGTTGGACATTTTCTAGCCAAGGGGAAAAATAACTCGTAACGCATTTTTAAAATATCCACTTCAAATTGATTGAAAGCAAGTTGGCGCATCCTTATTTATTGACCAATACTTTGCAAATGAATATTATCGTTCGCAAGTTATTGCTTTATAGTAAATTGAATATTCATATAAATATATATACACTAAGGAGTTATCCCCCTTCATAATCTTACGTGCCAGTTTATTGAATCTCTTTATTTATAAGTATTCATTTTGCCTATCATATAATTCCGTCTGTCAAATTTATTTCAATCACAAAAGAAGTACATTTCACAGCCTTCAAGCCCGTATTCGAGAGTTAATGTGTGGATCGTAAACACAAACTCGCCGGGTCGACGAGGTTGTCTAAATATACGTATATCACGGACAAGAAGCACAATGCTCCCGACCATCTTCCTTTAAAACATGTTAAAGAACTGGAGGAGTTCTCAGCTTTTCTACTGAACTTGCATTTTAAAAAATCATTATTAATTAATGTTAAATTTGTTATATCTCTCTCGATATGAGTCACGGAATCTCGCATTTATTCATTTGGCCTGACTAGACAAAATGTTATGTTACGAGAGTTGCTTCTCTTGTTGGAGGTTTGGGCCGCTTGTGCCAAGGACGAAAATAAAACAATACTTGAAATTATCGAAGACAACACTTAACGCTGAATTATTCTTTCTATATCCACTGTCGGCGTTCCCCAGAACTATAACATGGCGGAGAATCCAAATCTGTACGACGAGCCAAGCCGTTTTGGACTATGTATTGCTTGAAAAGTGTGAAAATGGACTTTTCCTACATGCCACGTGACTTTGCTCACAGCGTCATTGATTTTGCAAACGCACGTGGTCGACGAAAAAAGGTTTACATTTATGAAAATGATTGCGAATTTGCAATATTATTACAATTAAACAAAGAATGAAGCCCCTTGCCAATAAGGATGCTGCCATTGTATCGGAAGCATTATTAGAGCTATTTACACAGTATAGTACGTGTGACATTGATAAGTGATCAAGGAACAGAGTTCACTGCCAATATGACTGCTGAATTGTGCAAAATGATGGATATTCCTCAACAATGTACACCTAGGCTTATCCATCATTGTCTTGGTGCATGTGAACGTACCCATTAGCTGCAAGACTAACACCATATATGAACACACATTGCAACAATTGGGGCATTATGACTGCTGCAGTAGTGTTTTCTATGAACAATGCAGTTAACGCCAGTATTGGATACTCGCCGTTTGAAATACTTTATGCACAGAGACCAAATTTTCCTCTGTCATCACATGTACCGGATCTGAAGTCTATCCCAAAAGTCTACCATATCGCTTACAACAAAAGCAAGCTCTTCTTACAACCATAAGAGATTATGTGAAATTACATCTGGAAAAGTCTCAGGCAGACATGGTTGAACGTGCAAATGTAAAGACTCCGTTGACTTTATCGACGGGTGATTACGTTTACATGACAGAGGAAAGAACTAGTGCAACCAAAAGTTAAAAAACCAGTACACTGGTCCATATGTCGTGCATAATGTACCAAGCTCACATACTTTTGTTTTGATGGATCCAACTAGCAAGAAGTTACTTTCAAATCCTATTCATGTTGATCGACTTAAACCAGCACATATTCGTCAGCCAACACCATCTCTACTTTACTGTTATTAGTAAGGCTCCCAAAATCACATTAGCATCGACAACTACTCGAACTGTTCCTGAACAGCTTGCTTCTAACGAAGGCGAATCGTCCACTGATAAACAAATTACACCTACCAATATTCTTACTGCACGCCCGAAGCGTGTTTTACAGAAACCGCGTAGATACTGTGACGCCAATCATGTTGATCCAAACGATCTTAAACAACTGTCAGTCTCGTCAGACTCGTGTGACTTTCAAAAGATCAAGCGTGTTTTAGCTCAACGCCTTACAATTGATGGAATACAATATCTGTGAATCCGCCAAAATGCATTATGGGTCCCAGGTTCGCGTTTGAATGCGAAAGCGCATAAACAAATAGACAATAGACCGCCTCATGTGGTCTAACATCGTGTCAAAATTTAGTTGGGATCATGTTACAGTTGTCATTGCGCAATTGTTTATGATATAAACTATTACACTAGTTAGGTATAATGCCTGTTTGTACATACACGGTGCCAGTCATATTTGAATTACATTTCATGTATACATGTGCCAAACCAATTTGTATGCATGAACTATTGCTATGTTGTTTGTATTTTAACTCTAGTCAAGGTTTACATAGATATAACAATGTGTGCAATTGTTTTGTTCAGTTGAGATGAAATCAAAGTAGTTATGATTTCATATGCTGATTTACATTCATTAACATGTATTAGTTCGGTAAATTACAATTGTATTCCTGGTAACATTTGGTGTTTATCTCTTCTTATAATCTCATATCCAGTATACTCTCGTCTATTAACAATTTACTACTCCAAACTGAAAGTTACAGATAAGATACCATTGTATCATAACATCATCTACATAAAAGGCACAATATGTTTACAATGGATAAAGATTAATTCTCTAACTATATCCATATAGTTATGTTGTGTAGATGTTTCTTTTAAAATAATACTATTCTGCTTGTAAGCTGGAATTTAAAAAAACACATTTTTTTCTTCTTTTTCTTCTAAAACATGTTCAGAGTTTGTGTGTAGATAACGGGAAATACTCCTTACTCATAGATACTGAGAAGTAATCCGAAGTTACTTCCCTTATATTTTACAGACATTGTTACTGAGAGTTAGCATATGAAATGTACATGTGTTGAATTTCATATACATGTAAAATGTACTCCGTAGTTTAGTATAATGTTTTCCTGATCATGGTAATCATTCGGAATAGTTACAGTATTGACAAACAGTGTAAGCAATGTGACAGTAGGACACTGTGATTTATATATTGTTTATACAATCTGTAACAGAAATATGTCAAACTGTATTATGATTAGAATCAAATGTTTGTCTGTTCACTTCGCTACACTGAAATTCTTATTGTTAGTTTTGCATGAAAAAAGTATGATAATGGACCTTTGGAAACGGCCGAGCACGACACATACGAAATATTGCAGTCTCGGTTTGATTGAGACTGTTCATGAGCGGTAGTGAAATATGCTGGCTACCGCTCACGCCCTCTAGCCCCGGGTTGAGCAGAACTCAATATTCATAAAATCAACAGTACACAATTTTAACCATCCCAAAGATGAAGTCGAGAGTTTATTGTTTTACGAGGATAGGTTGCAACCATTTGTTAAATCACTCGAGGTGTCAAGGTTAACAGTGTTATACTCACTTATATGATGCTCCTGAATATTTTATTTCCAAAATGAGAGTTTACTTGTTTTCTTTGTTAAGTATAGCTCCAGTCATGTATATATGATGTATGCCTGATTTTTATCCAATGGCCACAGATAAATATTGTGAGTGTGTGTGTGTTATTTTGACTTTCTAGTTTTTACAGACGGGATTTATAGTGACTTGCCACATATTGTTTTAAAACTGAGCTCATTTAAATTGATTGTGTGTAATACCGTTAGGGTAAAGTGTAGGGAACTTGTAATTCTCAAATGCTGTATTGAGTAAGAAAAGTTCATGTATTAACCATTTATTCCACATTGTTAAGCATAATAAAATAACAAACATTGTAATTTGTCTAGTAGACTCTTTATGGCGATGGTTTTCTTGTGACTCATGATAAAATTGCACTACAATTTTAATTTTTGACGTGGGGATGTTATATCTCTCTCGATATGAGTCACGGAAACTCGCATTAAATTCATTTGGCCTTACTAGACAAAATGTTATGTTACGAGAGTTGCAGCTTGCTTCTCTTGTTGTAGGTTTGGGCCGCTTGTGCCAAGGACGAAAATAAAACAATACGTGAAATTATCGAAGACAAAACTTTGCTGAATTATTCTTTCTATAACCTCTGTCGGCGTTCCCCAGAACCATAACAAATTAATGAATCAATCAAGCAGATTGTTTGTTTGAATATTAATAATTGTTAATTATCTTGTACCAATAATATATTTAAACATGAGGGTAGAATAATAAAAGAAAAATGAAAATTTCAAATTGTGTATATTGCCTTTCATTTACATGTTGAATGTTAAAATAATACCTTTTGTTCTAAATGCTTGATACATACTTCAAGATTGTCATGTATCCCTTTAATTCGAAACTAAAGCCCCGTTTGGTCACGGGGCAAAGAATAGGGCCACTGCAGATCCCTTTGGAGGGGTAGGCAGAGGGGTAGAATCCCCCCAAATTCATGTTCATTTTATCATTGTTTGTTCATGTTCATTAAAGGTCTTCATCATGATCCCTGCATTGTTTCTGGTGCCATCTCGCTCACATCAAAAGAGAAGTGGCAGAAAAACAATAAACGTGGCTCCAGCGTAAATGGAGTTTCTACGTAGGAATTTGCAGCAACTCTGCAGTTCAGGGTGAGAAGGTTCTAGGCCCATTTTCCAAATTGTATCTCGATGTTCATGGAGGATGAGCCTGGCATGTTCATGCCCGTTAGGCGCCATATAACCTTTCATGTGTTGGTGCGCCTTAAAACACAATTAAAGTAAATTAAATTCGAAACTAAAGCACGTTATTATGGTAAATTTATTTGGATTTGGACTGACACCCATTCTTCTTCCAGATCGCCTCCAGTCCCTTTAAAGGGACACATGGCAATCTTGAGATTTATTCAAACATTAAAATTTGCTCCTCAATTTACTTATCCTGCGTCATTTTGACTTTAAAACTGCTTGCATATAATTAAATAAAAAATTGAGATTTCAACTTTCTTTCTTTATTTTACCAAATTTTTAAATATATTATTGGTGCAATATTATAAAAAGTTAGTAATATACAAAAATAATTTGCTTTGAACTATTCTAACAATTAATATTAATGATTGAACAAATGCAAGTTAAGAGGAAAACTAACGGGACGCCGTGAGTTTTTAAAAAAATCAAGATTGCCGTGTGTCCCTTTAACAGTCAAACAGATTTAATCGAGCATTTAGCGCGAAGTAGGTCAACGACGCCACCGTTTACAACAGAGTGTCCATATTAATAAATATGTAAATACATTCAAGAAAATTCAAAACTTAGGACAAAATCTGAAATAAAAATATAAAGAATTTGACTAGATTAAGGTAAGTTTTGTTCAATTTAAGTTGTTGATTTGCTCGTAGTGACACATTAAGCTGCAAATCGAAAGTTGAACGTGTACATATCATAGCTGCGAGTATCGTAGCTCTTATGGCGTGTACCATACTATAATAAGAGCCATGATTCTCACATCTAATTAAGGATTTTATTTCAGAAGGCTTTAGAGTAAATGTGTGCTTTCCAGCTAGTTTAATTGATTGTTTAACAATGGTGTTCCTTTCTATTGTGTCTTGTTAATAAAAGGTCACTTAAGTTGGAGCAACCAATAGAAATGGGATAAGGGATGTGGGGCGGGAGATTAACTTTATTTGTAAGCTCTCTCTCTCTCTCTCTCAAATTAATGCCAGCTTATTATGACATACATGTATGTCATATATTAATTAGTATAATACAATAACAGTTATTTGAAAGCGAATGATCGTTACTCTTAAACAGGGTATATACATGTAATGTGTGTAGATGTTTATTCATGTTTATTCATGTGTTACGCCTATTGAACACATGTATATGCCAAGATCTACAATGGTATTTTGAATAAGGAGTCCCGCAGATAAGTAGCGATAGTAACTCATTCTTAAAGGGGCACGTGGCAATCTCGACGTTTGTTTAACATGTTTACCCTTATATCGAACAGTGGTTCCAGGGCAAGACTAGGGTCTCTGCTTATCCCGACATGGTTTGGGGGTAATATCTCAAACAAATTATGTTCATTTTGTAATTTCTGTTCATGCTCATTAACATTGATTAAAGCTTTTCATCATCATCATCATCATCATCATCATCATCATCATCATCATCATCATTCCTACTACTTGAGTTTTGGGAAAATCAATGATCATGGCTCTGACGATAAACGTAGTGTACACAACAGAATTTGCCTTGCAAATTATGTACACAACAGAATTTGCAAGCAGCTTATACAAAAGAATTGCATGCAGCTGCTTGCCTTGCAAATTCTGTTGTATACACTAAGTCAGGTGAGACGTTTCTAGGCCCATTCTGCATTATTTTAGTTCGATATAAATATAATTTGAACCTAAAATGTTCATTCCTGTTAGCGCCATATTTATAACCTTTTTTTTTTGCTATAGCACTGTAAAACCCAGTTTTACTCAAACTCACGAACAGTAGATAAAAGAACACTACTATTGTGAGAAATAAAAAGTGCAATCGCAACTGTACTTTAAGCTATTATGATATGATTAACAGTTAATTCACCAGAGTTTGCTCATGGACAGTTGTATTTGCTTCAGCCAGCAGTAGACAGAGGACAGTATGGGTCGGCCAGACAGTCCCATTCCAAGTTGGGTGAACAAGTGGTTGTTAGCTTCGTCAGTTATCTGTTTGTATGATGGCTTGTTCTGTGTCCTCCGCCCTCACTCTCTACCTGGCGGCTGTCTCGAGATGCTGTTTTACGGATGTAAGTTTGTATATGTTTTCAAGAGTATACATTTTACCAAATAGTTTTCAGAACACTTGTGTCGCCTTCATTGTGCTTATTTTAAGTTATGAGCTTAGTAATGTTGCAGGTTAAAGTGTGACGGACGGACGGACGACGACAGACGACCGACATAGTAATGCCTAAGTGTCTGCCATGCTACGCAGGCGACACAATACTATCGCACCAGGTTTTAGTAAGACAGGAGTAAACGGACTTCATTTGAGGTTCAAAATTGAATAATATGATACCTACTAATACATTCTTATAAAAAGTCAGTTTCACCAATTTTTTAAAATAAACCTGGAAATACTGGACCCATCCATGATTGTATATTCAAATATACCGAAAAGTGAACTAAATATATTTAAAAGGTACTAAAGGCCATCTGCAAGCATTATAGGTGTCAATCCACGAATACAGCCATCATACTGTGTTTCATATTCATATTCAACATTCATGTGCACTGAACTAGGACCATTATTCGTACGATTTATTTATTGTTTATGAAATAGTTTGGTATAAAAAAACTAGACAACTGGGCTAGTTGTGTTGAATACATCATTAATAGAAATGTATTCAATGTTTTAAAGCTCATATCAGTCTTGTTTTGTGATAGAAGTACACTTTATTAGAATTATATTTACAACTGTGAGCAATATAATCACCATTTAAAGTAATATTTATGATTTAGAAACAAAACGTAGCCGAGTCGACGAGCTGTCCACACCAAATATTCCCTTAACACTAATTAACCGGAAGGTAGCATGCGTAATTGAATGCATATAAACATTTCATATGGAACTGAAGCACATTATGAAGTGTTTTATTTTGTATTTAGAATCATAGTAACTCCAATCAATCATGAATATCACCTACTGTCCCGTTAATAAGTCGTCCTATGAAGGTTGAAATGTACTGCTGGTTTTCAATGAGTTGTTTCCTGTACTTGCAGATCGTATTTACACAAAGGCGGATAAAAACTATGCAAATACAGAGGATGTCTTCATATTCACTCAGGGGCTGTAAGTATTGAGCCCTCTTATATACACATTCTTATGCACCTATTGATTGTGTTGGCAAACAAACAATCCTTCAGGAAATGAACTGTTTTCCGTTCAAATCCTTTAACGTGGAAGCTGAAAAGTCGCCATATGACCTTAACTGTTACTGCGACTATAAAATACAATTTTATTAAATTCACCACAGTCATGTCATTATATGAGTGTCACCTGGTATTTTATGTTCTTAACGTTTAACCTTTTTCGGTACTGATGTGTGGCTCTTATCCTGTACACGACTCCCCCACCCACAAGACTTCCCCACCCAAGACTCGCCCACCCACAAGACTCCCACACCCACAAGTATTCAATGATCTGTGCATACCTGTCTACGTTTTAGTCGCACCATTTGTGCAGTAGCAAGTTTACTGACATAGGATTTACTGGAGGTGGTTTATTTCTTTATATCCTCCGCACGCGGAGAGTCATACAGACATTACATTTAATTACAGTACAGAGTAAATGAATATGCAATAAAGGATATGTACAATGTTCCTGAAAGCAGCATATACGTATTGCCACAATAATGAAACCAACACAAAGAATAAATGTTAACTAGATTCTATCTAATATTCACGTATTTGGTGTATTTGAACAGGAACTATATTATATTATAACATAAATAGTTGCGATTCATATCATGGACGCTTGCGCTCCTGTTAATGAATGATAAACAGAGACCACGCTTTGCTAATACTTGCTACATTATACTCTAAGAATGATGCGTATTCATAGCCAAGGAGAGACATCATTCTTTCACACGGAGCACCTAACTGAACGGCGAGTCGGTCTATATCAGCAAGCCCGGTTAACAATGCAAACACTTCCTCACCAAAATATTGGCGATTGTGACTTAAAGCATCATTACGAGTTTCCACAAAATAACTGCATTCAAACATTGCATGTTTAACATCACCAGTATATATCAAATCACATAGTGAGCAAAGTTTTTCTGTGTTAAATGAGCACATTCTAGACAACATGTATATAACATTTTTACAACTATGAGTAATTTTTGGATTAATTCGGCACAAACGCCATACAATACTTTCACCAAACACTGGTTGAATACAAACTCGTATAAATATGTCTCGTAAATTACTTTAGGGATTCTGTCAGTTGAGACCGGATTCAAAAGGCAAAAAAACTTTACTTACTTCGGATTCAAACATTTTGTTGTTGTTTTCTATTTCGAGTAGAATATGATTAGGGTTGATTCGGAAATGCATAGGCCATTCTTACAGATCGTTATTTCAATAAATATACTCAGATACTTATAACCCTAGATGTGTTAGTTATATAATGAATGTAAATGTGCTTACGTATAAAACATGTTTTATTTGTTAAATTAGTCATCATAGTCAGCATTTGTGGATCAACTAAATTGCTTTGTAAGTTTTAGATCAATAAATCTCTAAATATTTTCTTTCTATTTCAGTGGCAACCTAGTGGAATGTGTATGCGGGTTTCTTGTCGTATTTAACGTGCTCAAAAACATTCGAGCATCGAAAATGTTGGCAATCACTGTGAGCATTATGACGTTTTGGAAATCAGTTCTGTTTGGTGTATATTCTCTAGAGATTCCCAAAGGCGGCCATGTTGTAGAAAGTTGGGTTTATGAGATAGCAGTATGTGGTCCTACTTTTCTGTGGATTGTCCTCCCTGGTTACTCGGCGTATATTTTAATACAAGATTTTCTACATGAGAAGCGATCGGTGAATTCGTCAATATCTACAAAAGCTCCTGCGGGATCGGATGCAGACGATTCGGAATCGGAAACAGAGGACAACCAGAGCAATTCCGTGCCAAACAGAGAACCATATAACCTCAGAAATAGGCAGTCGTGATGATTAGCATCCATCTGTGTTTCATTCATTTAACTACGCAAATAAAATTCTAGTATCTTGCATTATGGATTTTTTTCATTGATTTTAATTAGTGTTGGTATCAGATATACATGACATCGCCTGTACTACTGAAATAATTAGAATTTTAGTATTTATTTGTGAACTGTAAGGCCTTTTATAGAAAAGTATTGTGTTTCTATGGTTTGATCAGAACCCGTTGCATTTTGCACCAAACTACGGATACGTAACTACGTAGGTCTATATATGTGTTACTGAAAACTTAAATAACCAAAGAATGAATAAAACTGAACAACCACAGGAATTCTTGAACGTATATTTTTAACACAAATGGTAATGATTGTATCTCCCTTTTTAAAGTATAGCTATCCCGCCAACAACAGCCTAATTTTAAAGCATATGTACATTGTTTCTAAACGTACTGACGACAAAGTATATATATATCTATGTAACATATTTTGAGAATCCAAAATGTATAGACACAATATAAACGGCTTTAACCAGCCAGGCTAAACCCCAAAACTGGAGCGTCGAATTAAGAGTTACCAACTCATAACACAAATACACGCGAATAAATCTTCATGTTTAATCATGCACACATTATTATAGTACATGAACACCTGGATAGAGTTTTGATAAACGGGTTTGTAGCGTAATTTTGACGTTATTTGGGGAGTTAGTTTCCATAAACACACAACAATATAATTTAACACGGGTGTTTAAATTCCAAAAAAGCATCGCACTACCACCTAAATGCAAGTAGTAGAGGGCGTCCTTGTTTCCAATGGGACTTTCATATACAAATGATTAAAGTCATTTGTCTTTAGAAAAGTCTCATTTGAGTAATGGACTCCATAGTGCCTCCCTTTCACTACCAATGTGTTCGTTTGTTTGAATGGTGTATTACGCCAGTTTTAGCACATGTTAGGCCATATTGGTAATTCGATTATTTGGTAGAGGCAGATCACCTTATTTATGTGTCGCCTGCATAGCATGTCAGACACTTAGGGATCACTTTGTCCGTCGTTATTCCGTGGTCGTCCGTCAACCGGCAACCTAAGCTTGGCCATATATTGAAAAGTATCTGACCCATGTTCATGAAACTTCACAAACATCTTCATTTAAACCCATCTAGACCCAAAGAATGGTGTTATAAATGTCACACACGTCCAAAACGTTAACCTGCAACCTAACCAAGCTAAGCACACGACATGCAACACAAGTGTTCCGTGTAATACCCTTCTAGTTGCTGAGTAGAACCTGTACTTTATACCTCTCGCCGTAGGAATCGACACTTTCTCACGTGACAAGTCGAGCTCCCTCAGTGGGAGCCTTTTATTACCAAATCTTCACGCATGAAAACAAATGCGTGAATAACAGTTTAACACACAGTGTGAACTTTTTGTCAGTTAGTAAGCATGTAAGCTCGCTTGATGATGATGACGATGATGATGATGATGATGATGATGATGATGATGATGATGATGATGATGATAATCATAGCTTTTATGGTTTTATATTTTGCACCTGCAATAGAGTTAAGAGCTGTATCATTAGAAAAGGTAGGTACATTATACGACAGGATTCATTCCGATGTTTAGTGTCGGCGCGGTTTCTGAATAGCTGGCCTAACAACCACAATCGTTCAAGTCAGTTACCTTTATTACCACGTAGTGCAGACAACTCAACAGTGAAAAGTACGTCAGTAAGTGGGAATAAGGACTAAATCTATTAGATCGGCGTGATATCCTTATCTTTGGTGTGCCTGTGATAATAACGGTTTATTCTTAACTTACCAACTATATTGGTGGTGGCGTAGAGGGAGTCCTTCTGCCTCTTATGCGAGAGGTCGTAGGTTGGATCTACGAACAACGGCTTCAGAAAAATGGTGCGTATAGCTGCCTTGCTTATCGCGTCTTTAGAAAGCTCGCCAAAATAGCGAAATGAATCGTTCCGGATACTCGACCTACTTATTCATAGCTCTATGTTAGGTGCTACATATAACACTGCATGCCTTATACGTATTTAGATGGCGACGCATTTAGATGGTGATAAACTTTACTTACTTCACTTGGTTATCACACTACAAATCTGGCGACAAATATTATCCAGTAATGCTATTTTATGTTTATGACAAAATAATACCATATCTAAACTTGTCAAAACAAACAATAAGTTATGGACGCAAACAAACATACACAAATGCACACATACGCATACATGCACACACGCACGCACACACGCATTTACGCACACACGCGCGCGGATATATACACACATACACAAACGTATTCACACGCGCACGACATACATAGACTTGAGGTGACACACATAACAACGCAGTTCCTTGCCAGTTCCACTGATCAGCCTTATTCTTGAAAGCTAGAATTACAGAAGGAAAGGTCGCAGTAACGAACGGTACTTGACACATACGTTAGTCAAACAGTGCTTTAAATTTAATGCCATATTTATGGCATTTTTTTCTTTTCTTCGGTTATTTTACTGCATCGTTTCTATTTAAAAAAAACAACACTAAAAATGGTGTACATTTAGGAACATTTTTAGTTGTAAAAGCCGCATACCTATTAGCAGCTTTCATAATTTTCAGAGTATCTAACTTACCTCGTTGGTCATACTAAGCAACGAGCATCTTATTTGTCTACTGGTCACACACTCTGAAAGTGTGTCTTGGTGTACAGTTGAACAGAATGAACAAAACTACGGCCTCTCTCCAGTATGTACTGGGGGTTTTCTTAATTGAAACGTAGTTTTACGAATTTAGATTTTTCACATAGAGAAAATATTCTATTATTGTTGCATTCGTGTCTAGATCGTCGTCTATAGGTGTATGTCCATTTTAATCCACTATTGAGTATTGAACTAATATCACACGCGGATTAAAGACAAAAGTTAAAAAAAAAAAAAAAAAAAAAAAAAAGAACATAACTACGTTGCCATTCTTATTTTCGAATCTTTAAAGTTGTTATGGGGCACACGATTTAGACGCTTGCAGCTTAATGCTGTCTGCATTCTGCATATGTAAACGTGTTTTATTGGAATTAAACCTAAAGTTATGGAAGCCCTGGAGGGACATCTGACTTCCTTACTTCCTTACTTCATGTCTTCTTACTTCACGAAGTTAACAAGTCTTAAAGTTAGAAGTCATGAAGTTACAGGTCAGTAAGTCGTGAAGTCAAAAGCCGTAAAGTTCGAATCCATGCAGTTAGACGTCATAAAGTTAGAAGTCATGAAGTTAGATGTCATGAAGTTAGACGTCAGTAAGTCGTGAAGTCAGAATTCGTGGCGTTAGAATTCGTGAAGTTAGAAGTCATAAAGTTTGAAGTGATGAAGTTAGAAAAGTTAATAAGTCGTTAAGTTAGAAGTCATGGAGTTAGACGTCAGTAAGTCGTGAAATCAGAAGTCATGACGTTATAAGTGATGAAGTTAGAAGTCATGAAGTCAGAGGTCTCTCCAGGGCTTTCATATAAAATAGAAAATATACCAGTTTTATATATATATATATGTTAAAGCATGGACAGAATACCATCTAGTTTTAGAATCTATTATTGCGGTAGCAGAAAATGAAATTAATAATAAAATAACTTCAAACCCTACAACAATGTATGAACTATTTAGGACGTTTTCATTTTTTTCAACTCTTCTTTCAATTGAGTCACTACGGTTAAAGTCACAACAAGTGACTCATACAATAGGGGAGCTAACTCTCAATACTAGTATGTATATTATAACTTAAGGTCAGCCATTTTAAAAATAAAATACCTTACATAAACACCTATATGCTGGAATAGAACAATTACGCAGCGAAACAACTAGGTAAGTTACTATTAATTAATATAGATTTGTATAAATGTCAATGCAAAATAAACATAGTGCAAATGAATTGCATATTTACACAGGCATCTGCAGGTTTACAAAAACATTTATATGAACAGAACAGAACAGAACAGAACAGAACAAACTTTTATTCAGACTTAAACTATACAGTTTCTCGTCTACAACATGTTTACAATATATAAATGTAAGAGCAACCAATATTTATCAAGGAGTGGCCCGGTGGTGGATGTCATTATAGGTATCGCTTACAAGAGATAATCTTGAGAACAAGCCGCATGTGTTCATGTTATGCGAATTTCTTTATAATAAGTTTAAGATGAGAGAGTACTTGAAGTTTTACAACAAGATGTTAAGCATTCAGACATATTTATACGTACGTGTTAGTCAATATAAATTATATTTTAATCCGAAAAAAATAAGCTTCATATCTTATACGTATCCGTTATTTAAACGTGGTATGTGTTCTGCTGGAAGTGAACCGGAGAACACCAGCCATGCATGCAGTGGCCTATATCATAACTTGTACATTTAATTCTATTTTAGCTTGGAATACCCTTTCTCTGAAGACAGAATGGGTTGCCCTGACAATCCTATTCCAAGTTGGATAAACAAATGGTTATTAGTCACAGCATTCGTTTTTGGCCAGGACGGATTATTCTGCGTGCTGCGTCCACACTCCTTTCCTGGAGGGAGTCTAGATAAGGTTTTCTTCATGTGTGAGTTTTTTTTAGTTTGTGTAATTCACCAAAAGAATGATTCACATTGTGTATGTGACCCTTAGATGACATATTTATTATGATACATACACATTCATTCAGCTTATAAGAGGTTAAGTGTATTAAGGGACCAGGCAATATTTATCGGGGGATTGGGACCGGTGCAAATAAAAATGTTAAATTAAAAAAAGCAAGCTGTACGTCCCATGGCAAACGAAAAAACGTATCCCTGGTTTGTCGCGACAAAAACAGTACCTGTCCCATGCCATTTGGCACCGATCGCAACCCCCCCCCCCCCCCCCCCCCCCCCCCGATAAATATTGCCTGGTCCCTAAATGAAATTAATAGAACCGTGACCTAAAAGCTTACAAGCTTACATGCGTGTATGCGTTTCTATACATAACTATAACTCGGAGCATTGTTGTTCTCTTGTTGTTTTTAAAGGGACACGTGGCAATCTTGAAGTTTTTATCAAACAATCAAATTAGCGTTTAGATGTATTAATCATTTGCTTGATAATTAAATAAAAATTTGAGTTTTCATTTTATAATTTTTTAAATATATTATTGGTACAATATAATCAACAGTTAGTAATATGCAATTTGCTTCATGTTATTCCAATGCAAATATGCAAAAAAAATAACGGGACAACGCGAGTTTTCAAAACTCAGGTTGGTGTGTGTCCCTTTAATAAATGCGTTGGCTACACTGACTCATTCAAGTTATACTATTTACTCCAAGGATATTGTCATTTTCAAAGGCAGTATGATAGCTACTTAGATTCCACTTTGAACGTTTGTGTTTATGTAGATACTAGCTATCATGTATTTGCTCGAGTTGCATTTCCCTTGAAGTATTACCTACTTAAAATCATGCATTACACTTCTTTAAAGGTTTGGCTCATATGGTCCAAGTTTCAAGTTTTACTCTACTGTTCGTCGTGACCTAAGCTTGACCTCAGCTGGACATAGTTTTTAAATCTAAAATGTAAACGTGTGCGTACTTTTCACATGCACGTTGTAAACAATTAGTACATTGAGACTTTTTCTGGGTATGGTACAATATTATGAAACCATGTCAGCATAACTGTGTTGAAAGCTAAATGTTCTCTGTTTTTGTAGATCATACGTACGTCCAAGCAGACAAGCACTATGCGAATCCAGATGATATATTTGTATTCAGTCAGGGCATGTAAGTATCACGTGTAGCGTGTAGATAAGACTTGGATCAATATCAACAAGTAGTCATCTCTTCATATGTTCTTGAGCAAGACCCTTTAAATTAGCCTCGTCAGTCGGATTGGACCGTAAACTGGGCGATCGCCGTATAGCGGAGTCTATCCTCCAAGCACGTTCAAAAAACATATACATTATATACTACTAAAAATTTGATAAGGGTCAGTATGTTAACCTTATATTTTGCATTAAGTGTAGACATATATCCAATTGTTTTCAATGCAGTAAGTGTATACATGTAAATGGCTAGTAAACCTGTCGTTTGTTTATCCAAATGTCACGGTGACTTTGCATTGGGAGCACGGGAAATGGCATACCCACGAAAAGCAGGTGGTTGGAGTACATGTACCCTCGTGAACATGTCAAAAAAATTAAAGTTTGGTTTGTTTTTATACACTTTTGTGTTGAAAACTGTCAGTAACTATGGCGAATGTACAAGTTCGAAGCCGTCTTGATAATGTAGAAATGAATAGAGGCATTGGTATGCTTGAGGCAGGGCTCTCTCAAAGAGAGGTTGCTCGTAATCTTGGCGTGTCGCAGAGCGTCGTTGGAAGGATGTTAGAACGCTACCAGACACATGGAAATGTCATGCATCGACACGGGGGTGGTCGAACAAGATCTACAACCCAAGCCCAGGACCGGTTTATTGTCGTCCAGGCTCGAAGGAACCGTTTCCGTAACGCATCAACCCTTCGAAACGACTTCCAGAATGCCACTGGTGTTAGAATATCAACGCAAACTGTCAGGAATCGTCTCCATGATGCTGGTATGGGTGCTCGAAGGCCAGCCATACGCATCCCTCTGCAGCAACATCACGTTAGAGAGCGTCTGCAGTGGGCCCGTGACCATGTCAGATGGACCCTTCAGGACTGGACACCGGTCCTCTTTTCTGATGAGTCCAGATTCTGTGTTGATTTCAGGGGAAAACGGACCTGCATATCTTTGAGAACGGCACAATTACGGCTGAAAGGTACGTAAATGAAATTCTGGACGCTTATGTTCGCCCATACGCAGGTGCTATTGGCCCAGATTTCATTTTTATGGACGACAATGCCCGTGCACATAGGGCTCGTGTAACCAACGAGTACCTGCAGACATCAAGTATCGTTCGCATGGACTGGCCTGCTCGATCCCCGGATTTAAATCCGATCGAGCACGTCTGGGACATGCTTCAGGTAGCCATATCAGCCCGACCTTACCAGCCTACAACGACCAGGCAACTCAGACAGGCACTACTGGAGGAATGGGCTCGAATCCCACAGCACACAATCCGAGGGCTTATTGGCAGCATGAGGAGGCGAGGTCAAGCGGTTTTCAGTGCCCGTGGGCATCATACACGTTACTAAACCTAAAAATAGCCCCCGAAATGATCTCATTTAAATTTCCTTATCCCTGCATATATCAATGAAATGTCTAATTTTTCATTATTTTTGCTGCTCACTAGGTCATATACCACTATTGCATTTCCCATAGGTCTCCATTATAGCCTTTTGGCCTACAACCCCTATTCCTATATCGAAACGGATGAAAAAACCTAACTGTTTTTAAAGAACTATCTTAGAGACACTCAAAAATGACCAGCAAATTGGGGATAATCTGATGCTTTCAGCCTCTAATAGTTCACTGAAGGTGGCCACCCCCAGAATGGCAGTAAAGAAATTTTACTTTTTGCAAATATACTCTCAGTAAAATTGTATCCATAAAAATGCAAATTTCAGTCAAAATATCCTAAATCAACATGTTTTATGATGGAAACATAATATTTTGATGTTTTATGTGGATTTGTTATGATTTGGGTAATTTAATCCAATCAGAATCTACCTTACAATCTGACTATATGCCCTAATAGACCCTATACTTTTTTCAACCAATCAGAAGCCCCAAATCAATAGTGGTATCTGACCTAAATAGACATTCAAACCTAACTGAAGTTTGTTTTTTCTGGCTAAATTGTTTCATACATTCATTCTGACGAAAATTGTGTCTTTTGATTTTAGAAAAAAATACTTTTCTACAAATTATGAG
>JAWPHD010017780.1:0-42967 GCA_037043455.1 Cyrtodaria siliqua | reverse complement strand
AAAAAAAAAAAAAAAAGTTTCAAGTCGGGGGGGGAGGGGGAGGGGAGGGTGTGAGAGGCAGAGGGGGGGGTTGCAACATATATGTGTAAGAATTGACTAAAACAACACAAAAATATGTAAAAAAATAAAAAAATAAAAAAGGTGTGGAGGGGAGTGGGGGTATTGGGGGGGGGGGGGGGGAGCCCATGCCCAATATGGGTGAAGTAATAAGATGCATAATGCTATGACAAATCCCAAACCAAAATTATAGATATATAAATGCTTACATGCAAACCTAGATCTGCCTTTATTGCACATTTTATGGGCCATCACAATTTGGGTTCCTTGGGAGCCCAGAATTTGCAGAAGACAAAATTACTTATCCAACCTTTACAACATACTATAAGGAAACCAATTCCAAAATTAAGTTCAGCTAGGACAAGAAATGTAAGAGATATAGACCTGTAAACACAGCTTACACGCAAAATTTGATGTGAAACAGACATATTTTAAGGGCTATCAGAATTTGGGTTCCATGGGAGCCCAGGGGTTACGGGAACCAAAATTGCTTATGCAGCCCTTAAGATAATGCTATAAGGAAGCCCATGGCCAATTTGGTTGTGCTAGGGTAAGAATTGTAAGAGACATAGACCTGTAAACACAGCTTACACGCAAAATTTGATGTGAAATAGACATATTTTAAGGGCTATCATAATTTGGGTTTCATGGGAGCCCATGGGTTACAGGAACCACACGCAAACCTTGATGTGGGACACCGACGCCGACGCCAACGCCGACGCCGACCCCGTGGTGATTACATAAGCTCTCTTATTCTTCGAATAGTCGAGCTAAAAATGGTAAAAAAGTAGTTCCAGCAAAGTAATATCGTCACACCAGTGATGATGGTGCGACGATATAGAAAAATGATCACGTCACTGGTGTGACAATATCACTTTTGTCTGATACTAAAAATATGCCACTGAGAAATCCTTATAAGTCACTGATAGGTATAATAAATTACAATATTTCGTACAATATATTACTTGATATCATCCTAATAATCTCAACCTTTAAAGTTCTCCGGCCATGTTTTGTTTCATGAACAATTTTATGTTTATTTAAATCGAAATCAATACACAACAATTGAATTGAATTGGGGTTTTAAGGCGCACCAACACATGTAAAGGTTATATGGCGCCTAACAGGCATGAACATGCCAGGCTCATCTTCCATGTACATCGAGATAAAATATGGAAAATGGGCCTAGAACCTTCTCACCCTGAACTGCAGACTGAGTTGCTGCAAATTCTATCGTAGAAACTCCATTTACGCCGGAGCCACGTTATTGTTTTTCTGCCATTGATCTTTTGATGCGAGCGAGACAGCACCTGAAACAATGCAGGGATCATGATGAAGACCTTTAATGAACATGAACAAAAAATGATAAAATGAACATGAATTGGGGGGATTCTACCCCTCTGCCTACCCCTCCAAAGGGATCTGCAGTGGCCCTATTCTTTGCCCCGTGACCAAACGGGGGCCCCCGGGAACCACACGGGACACACAACAATAGATATTTACAATTCACACATTGCAATATCTGTGAAAAGCGAGAATAAGAATTTATTTGATGACATAGAACACTTTGAACAAGTAAATTAATCCACAGGTAAATGTATTTATCAATTATCTGGCAATAGTTGTGCAGCTATAAAATTCAGATTAACCTCATTTCCCCGTGCAGTCACGCAGTGGTAAAAATAGTATCTACGTCATACAAATAATACTTATTTCTGCATACAACTTAGTAGCAGTTTTCAATATATGTTTCTCCCGAGACTATCAAAAAATGTTCATATGATGTTTAAGAGTTAAATTCGTTAATTGATAATACTACAAAAAGAGTGTACATTCATCTTTAAAGAAACTAACCTACCAGATAACGACAGATTTACAATGCGAAACCGTTTGTCAAAATTCGGTTCAGGTGTTCAGGTCATATACTAATGTATATGTGTCGATAAAACACCCATATGCGTAAAATGAATTATGAATTGGTAACTCTTAATTTGATGCCCCAGTTTTGGGGTTTGGCCTGGCTGGTTAAAGCCGTTTATAGTGCCTAAGAGTTTTGATTCTCCAACTATATATGTTATATTTATATACCTCGTCGTCAGTAGGTGTAGAAACAGTGTACATCTGTTGTAAAATGTGCCTGTTCATGCGGTGATAGAGATTTTAAATCAAAATCAAAATAAATTATGTGTTTTACACCTTGTCGGATTTTACAGGTTCATAGATCAACTCTATTTTGTAAAACGGACGTTTTAAAAGTTTATATTTTGTTAATTATACTTTGTTTATGTTTTAAGGGTAAGGCATTGCTGGATAATGAGAGTACACGTGAACCCATTTCAGGCAGTAACTTGTTGGATTGCCTCTTCAAAAATTATAGCTTATGTTTATCTAGTTATTCAAATTCATACAAGAATGACATTGTTAATTAACCCACGGGGATGTTGCCCTAGAAACATCTGGGCCCGGTTTTATGAAACAACTTCTTAAATGCTTCACTATAAATTACACTTTTCAAATAAATGTGATTTTATTTCATTTTCTTCTACATGTGATATTTCTGCACTACGAGCACACATCATTGTCTACCGGTATATTGAACGCTTAGGCGAAAAAAAGTGAACGATTTTAAAATTTGAGACTTATCGTAAGATTTTTAATAAAACAGGGCCCTGGAGTATATCCCGTATGAAAAAATCAGACGGAAATGAGACGTAAACGACACGTAATACGGACGTACTATGGACGTAGTTGCAAAAGTACGGGTGGAAAGAAGCCGTACACGTACTTTTCAAAAAGTACGTCTCGAGTACGCCCGTAAGTTTAGGACGTAATAATTCTCTGTTGAGACGTATTTCTATTTATAGACACGTACTTTGGAATTCCTATGGAATTTTTAACTTAGAAATTTCCACGGTACGTAATCTCGGACATAGAAAATTTTGCGAGACGTAATTGTGGACTTAGAAATTTTTCAGACACATACTATTTATCATTTTAACTTAATCATTTGCGCGAGACGTACTTTCCAACTTAGCCAATTTTAGGCCCGATTTTAAAAAATGTTTCTTAAAGAATCAAAGTGGGTCAATCAAAGGTAAAGTGTTTCCTTTATTAATAATACATTATGCAAACATAAAATATGCCATTTCAACGATTAATACATTATGCAATTATAAAATATGCCATTTCAATGATGGCTGAGAGGAAAAGGAAAAAACATTCTCTGATTTTGTTAAACAGTGTGAAAATAATTAATCATATACATGTACTTATCTCAAACCAACAAATATTATTATAGTATTTCCTCTAATAGTAGTGCATGGGCGCTTAGTGGAACATGCAATCTTACGAAAGTAAAAAAAAAATCACTGATTGAATTGAATTGGGTTTTAAGGCGCACCAACACACGAAAGGTTATATGGCGCCTAACAGGCATGAACATGCCAGGCTCATCCTCCATGTACATCGAGATAAAATATGGAAAATGGGCCTAGAACCTTCTCACCCTGAACTGCAGAGATGCTGCAAATTATATCGTAGAAACTCCATTTACGCTGGAGCCACGTTTATTGTTTTTCTGCCACTGCTCTTTTGATGTGAGCGAGATGGCACCTGAAATAATGCAGGGATCATGATGAAGACCTTTAATGAACATGAAAAAAAAGAGATAAAATGAACATGAATTTGGGGGGGATTCTACCCCTCTGCCTGGGACCCCTCTGGAAAGATCTGCAGTGGCCCTATTCTTTGCCCCGTGACCAAACAGGGCCCCCGGGAACCACACAGGACAAAAGCTAAAAATCATTGAATTTGATATACTTTTGGATTTTTATATAAATTGGAATTTTAACATGTTTGAAGAACTTTTAAGAATTTTTAACATTTTTTTTTAGTGGGGGTGCTTTTATTAGGGGAGGCGCTACTATTAGGGGAAATACGGTATATGCTAATAGATACTGTCGATCTCTGTATGGTGAATTTCTATTTTTAACTTGCTCTAACTTTTAAAATACTTAAAGAGTGTCAACTTTTTTAAATAAACTACAACTCATTATCAATATTAATTGTAATATAGTGATTTCCAATCCAGATGTCACGCAAAATTTCTTTAAAAAGTTGTTAATGAAGAATTTGAACCTGTAAACTGACATTAATCTCTAAAATAACAACAATTCATTAAACATTAAAGATCTTCCAAAACTATGACTCATTTTATACATTTAATATTAACCAAGTTATTTATAATTTGCAACACAATTTCCCGTCTCTGAAGGATTCCATCACCATTAATATAATGCTAAAAAAACACAAGAGCGCTCTCGAATACATCTTCAATCATCTTTTCATTAATCACTTTCAAGTCTGTTTGGAAATTTACAAATGTATGTTTGTTTTGTGTCATTGATATGCACACACATGCAGGTTGATACTATACAGTTCAATGGCACCACTTTCAGATGTGTTGTTGCGGTAACTGCAAGAATATTACTGTTTTCCGTATAATTTGCACAGTGAAAACATTCAATAAATGCAACTACTTGATCTGTTTTGTTTGCATCATGTAGCTTACCAAAAAATCTCACTTGTCCAAACATTTCATTACCATCCAAATTAAATGAAACAGTAGAGGTATTTCTTCTGATCATTCTTGAATAGTCTAAGCCATATACAATATTTCCATTCAGCTCAATTCTGGCAAAACTGCTTATCTTTTCTAATACTGGTGCATGTCCTAGAAAGTCTCCCAGAGAAAAAAATTCTTCTTGGTTAAGGGTTATCCTTTTTGTAGTGCCAAGTATATAAACTCCATCTGTAATCTTTTCCCCTCTTTTTAAGTAAGTATGTTTATCGATTTCATTGAACAGCAGTGCAAGCTCTGTACCTTCAACAATACATTTCCTTTTCAGTTCAGGTAATTTCTGAACAAATGATACACCTGTGACAATTTGGTCATCTATGTTTTGTGTTCCCTTGATCAATTTTAAAATGAAGCCATTTTTGTCTTCAAACGGAAAACAGCTATGTGTATATAAAGGTCCATATTCTCGGACACAGTCTGGTAAATGCAAAAGCTGGTGTATATTTAAGGTCATGTAACACTGGCTATAAAGTCTTGCAAATTGCTTACAAAAGTCATTTAACAATAATTCAGCTTCAGATAGGTCACTTTCTGTTGATCCACATTTTAAAAGAATGTGAATGGCATTGACAAAATTGAGGTAGTGCTGGAAGCGTTCTTCATTCAAAATTCCATTTAAAACAGGTGCACCATAATACAATATGAAAGATCGAAATTCGGAAGCTTTCCAGTATTTTAAGTCTGTTTCTATTGATCTGGGTAGTCGAGTTATATCTAGAGTTGGTTGAATGTTAACTAGGCGAGAATCAACTTGTTGTACTAAATGCCGATAGCTGAAGGCAAATTTTGAGAATTCTTTCGCAAACCACAATCGAAGTAGTAATTTCTGTACACCCAACAAAACACCATGCATATAGTCAATAGAAATCCCTAACACAATATCAAATCTTGGAAACAAAAGCAACCATGATGGCCCTTTAACACCATTCACAGAAGTTTTTTTTTTTCCTGTCTGCCTACTGTCAACTACAATTTGTGCATCTCTTGCGACACTTTCATTTGTTCTCGGTGGTCCTTTAGGTGAATCACAATTGTATGGATACACATGTGCATGTCCTTTACCAACCTTAGCAGATTCTCCCTTCTGTATGCATTTCCAGCAGCTGAATGAACCATTATATTGGATGCCATTACACAGAATACATCTTGCTGGCAAGTCTGCAGTTCCACACAGAAGAAAAGCTTTGCTTTGGAAATCACCCCTTTCTGGAGAAAAGCAATTAACACCAGTGGCCATAGTTTTCATTGAGTCCAAAAATGGCTTTAGGAATGTACCCATGTTTGGTTTTTGATCTCCAAACCACAATCCAGCGAGAATCAAATTTTCTTTCATCATTCTCGATTTATACGGCAGTTCATTTATTACTAAAAATATTGGCCATATGCTGATCTTACTACTCTTAAATACTGGTGCCCCGTCTGTATTAAAAACAAATGAAATATTTTCCGGATGTTGCAAAGGTCCATCATTGTGTACATAAGACTTATATAGGTGTCCATCATAAATGTCCTCATATTTTCCAGGTGGCACATTCCTTTTAAACCTATCACATAAAAGTGGATAAAATCCTTTTTGTGAAAACAAGTTCTTCACTTGTTCGATGATGGGAATTTCAAGGAAATATTTCCGAGTTTGATTATTTATAGGTTTTCCGCAATCAGGATTGGGACAAAAAGTTGTAGATTTATCTGAAAAACTTAATAAGCAAGTTGAGCAGTAATAATGTTTTATCAGTGGGTTTTTGATTACACTAAAGTACTTCTTGAAGTCATATAGCGTTGTGCAGAGTCTGTGACCATTTGGTAGTGCAATAGCAATGATTTTTAACAGATTTTGAATTCCGTCACCAACTAGATTATAGCGTGTAGAGAATACTGCCAACAACAACATGAATGCTCCTACAGTCACTTCTGCTCCAGGGTATAACTTATCATTGTCTGGGTCATATTCTATATCCTCAGGAGCAGGCTGTTCAAAGAAAGTATCTGTTTGGACTGTGTCAAATATATCCTCAGGAGCAGGCTGTTCAAAGAAAGTATCTGTTTGGACTGTGTCAAAATCAGGAAGACATGCAATCGGATCCCACATTTCTTCCACATCTTGATAATCATCAAAATCACAGCTAATTAAGTTGGTATCAATATCCTCAGGATTGCTTGTTGTTTCAAACACATAATTTGATGTTTCGTTGCCTTGCTGCCTAAAGACATCATCACTGACATCATCACTATTGAAGTGGAAGACGTCGTGTGTTCCATCATTTTCTTTTGGTTCACTGTTTTCAAAGTCCTGAAATCAATAGACAAAAATTACATTGAGGAAACTTCACGAAATAGTAAGAGTCTAACAAATTCATACAAGTACTCTATTGCATCTAGGATATTTTTGGTTTGGAGCGAATATAGGATGTATTTTCGAGAAGTGAGAAAACTTACATTTTCACAAGTGGAAATATTTGAGTTTTCTTACTTCGAGATGACAACAAATCCTTATATTCACGACAAAATAACAAATATTCTTTTTTATTATATACCTTATGCAGAAAAAATGATAACGCGCAACAACAATGAAGTCAACAACGTAAACAGTTGCATGATGTCACTGTTATAATTATGTTCAGTGAAAATGTAAACAATGAAAATATAAGGTATTCTTTTAATCATAAAATCCACTATTTCACTGGAAAGTATGTAATAAATGAATTTATTAAGAATTCAAACAGATTGTCATTTCAAGATACGGTACATGTACATATCAATTTGCATAAATGTAAAAAACAATCAGTTACTGTAAATACCTGAACTTTTACTTTGTTAAACCAGTGGAATCACCGATAAAGACAAGTCAAATTTAGAGGTGTCAAATTGCTAGTCACTGACTGGTCATTTATTTTGATGTTATATCAAAATTATGTTTTGTCAGGTTTACCGTACGTGCTTATCATCCCACAAACAACTTTACTCTTGCGGTAAGTTGTTTATGTACATGTATACTTGGAATAGGATTTGACCTAATGCAGTATCCCAGATGTACCTGAGAGAGTGCTAGAGTTCCCCAAGTTAAGTGTGATGTTTGGTGCACCCTAGAACCCGGTTTTAACCCCCATGGCCACTGACCATTCTATGGTGGCAACCCTATTTGTCAACTCTTTTTTGCTTTGTGACAACAAATGTATTTATTCCTTATTAACATTGCCATTCAGAATAGAATATTTTATTGTCATGTTCATAACAATGGGTTAGTTCAGGGTTCTCCCATCGGCAACCATGTTGATTAACTTTGGGTTACCAATGGCCACCGATGGTAACATTTGGTACCAACGAGGCCATCAATACTACCCCGGGTCGCAGGAAGATTGGTTACCAATGTTCTACCTATCGGCGAACCAACAGCTAATGACGGTGACCGAGAGTGCTTTCGGTCACCGATGGGAGCAGTCTTTGAATTAAAATGTTTGTTTCAATGTAGCCCGAATTCTTATATACTCAATCATCAATGAAAACCCATACATTTTCCTTTGGCCCCCGACTACGTAAATTAACTAGCCTGAATGACAGTTTACTAGTCCCGGGCTTCGGGCTAGTGGGTTAATTCGAAGACTGGGAGAACCAAGAACGAAACCATTGTGAACATGACAATGAACAAACAGGAAATCAAATCATATGATCATAATTCATATTGCCATTCATGATGGCCTTGTTGCGTGTTTGTGGTTTACTGCTTTATGTGGATTATGTGGAAGGCTGCATTTCCTTTCTTTTTTAAACCTACATCTACTCTTATAACACAGTGAACAAAATGATAATGGTACCACTGTTACATAACAATATTACTCAACTTATAAGTTTCGTTGCTATACTTTATAACCAAAGGCAAAGAACAAGTTTAAAATTAATACACACTCCGTCACTTGAAATGAAAGTAGGTCTCCTATTAAAACTCCGAGTTCAGAGAATCGGATACACACCTTATGTCACGTACATGTAGTAATGATGACGTTGTTCGTAAAAGAGCATAGACTCTAATTGTTAATGTTGCATCGGTGTGAAAACAAAGAATTGTGTGATAATTTACTGTTTACTGTGCGCTGCCATTTTAAAAGTCTAACTTCCGGTGGTCACCGTACTTCGGTAGTGGGACACAAGGGACCATGGACAAAAGGGACCAGACACTTGGGACCACATTTTGGGACAAAAGGGACCACATTTGGGGACAAAAGGGACCATTCAAAAATTAGTTAAAAATGTAGATTTACATTGATAATACAGTGCTTTGGGTGGTATAGAATCACTCGGGTTAAACGTCTAATTTTAAAATGAAAGGAAAATGTCTATTTAATTTCTGATTTAGATTTACCCTTTTAGTTGTATGATAGCAAAATTTCTAAAATTATTGTCCTTAAACTGTGATTTTTTAATAGGCGTTTTTGCACCAATATTTACATAATTTCATTTTTATCCTTAAAAGTGCCAAACTGCAACAAGTTACCTTAATTGATGATTGCATTTTGACTTTTGTCCCTAACATTTGTTAAAACAGCAAATATTTACTTCTGAGTTTATTGTGACAGTATGAATTTTTCGTTTCAAAAACACACTTCATTCAGGTAGTATAGAATAATTTTTTCTGAGAGATGTTGCACGTAGTGATATATTTTGCATGGAAAAATGTCCCAAATAATTTCACCGTTGAATAAATGTATGCTTATATGATATATCTTCAAGCCTGGAAAGTTTTAAAATAATCTAAAATATATGAGCTGAGAAAATTGAATTTAAACAGAAAATGATTCTTTACTACCAATGATTCTATACACCCCAAAGCACTGTAGTTGTGTATTGCAATGGTAAATATCATAATTTGATTATTTAAATGATAATTTAAAGGATAACTTAACCTCAAGAATATCATTTGATGGCCAATTATTCAATAAAGTTATAGGTTAAAATGTTCATTCTTTTTCCAAAATTTAAGTTTAATTAATTAAAATTAACTGTTCATAATATTAGATCTTATACTATTTAAACATGATGGAGTCTACTGTCATGTGTTTATATTCATTGTAAGTAATTTTCATGTAATTATTAATTAGTGCATGCAGAATTCTGGAACCAGTTACCAACTTAATATTTTCCTTAAAGGGCCATACTAATTGAAAAATATTTAAACTAATAAGTTCAAATCAACAAAAAATTAAATAGAAAACAAATAATAGCTTACTAATAGTATTTATTTGTTTGTGAAATTGTTCCCATAATATGGATCTTTTAAGGATAAGGATATTTAAATCCAGGATTTTTTATATAAAGGTATGCAAAAACAACAATTATTTATTTGTTTTACTAGTAGTATACATATGCCATTTGTGAGTTCTTATCATATAAATTGTTTCAATAGCCATTTCATGAAGATAGATAACTGATTGCATTTATAATCCAGCTTCTTAATTAAATGATTGTATCACAATACAAAAATAAAACTATGGTCCCTTGTGTCCCATAATGTGGTCCCTTTTGTCCCAAAAATGTGGTCCCAAGTGTCTGGTCCCTTTTGTCCATGGTCCCTTGTGTCCCATATTCCGTACTTCAACGAATTCGTAACTGAATAGAAAAACGGGGCCGATCTTACAAGCTGATTAACATATTTAATAAAATAAAATATATTTATAATTACCTTTGTTAATGTTCGTACCGGACATGGTGTTCGTTCATTGCTTGAACTGCATGTATAACGAAACGTGTCCGCAGGCGCAGAAGGAGTGGGGCCAGAGTTGGCCACGAAATCACTAGTTGATGATAAAGTTTTAAAAGTTTCTTCTATATATTCTTTCGAAATGAGAGGGTTTTCGTAAAGAGCCTTTCCGTACGGACCCCTTCGCCTTTTTTTCGATTGTGTTTGAGCAGATGTGTCCTCCATTTTTAGCAAGAGTCTACAGTTGGCCCGGTGTGGATCTCGATGCTTCTAGCCTGCAGACTGCAAACTGATTGCAGCACTGCGGCATTCGTATTACATCATTTCTAATCTCTGTTTTGACCGAGTGACCTTAAGGAAAATTAGTATATTGTGAGGTCTTCTTCCGCAGCCAAAATAAACAAATATCCCATCGGTAACCCCAATAAATGATGTGGCACCATCCTGAATCCCGTATCAAGTTACTGCTTGGCCGCCGTCAGATATTTAGAGTGGACGCCATTTAAACTTCCACGGATTTTGTGCATCTCAATTGTTCGAAAGAAATCTACGTAAATTCACGACCATGTTCGCCTGCATCTTTTTTTTGGAAGATTCAAGTATTGCTGTGGTTCCGAAAACGGACAAAAAACTGAAATTGAAAACTGAATTCGTTGACAGGGGACAGTGTGAAATGATGTGGGGGAAAAACAACTTTCACGGCACCATCTTCAGAATTCATGGTAAGTTGATTCTATTTTCTTATCACAATTAAAATGTGTCGCCTATCTCTGGTCTAACTTCCTAATTTGCAGGCCTGTCGAATTATCATTTTCTTAACCCAAAACCGATTCAGGTGTATGTTCGGCCAAACCTTTTTATATTTCATTCGATTGGGTTATATAAACAAAATAAGATTGTAAAATACGCGATCTAATTTTTTACTTCACAAATTTCTAAACTTCGCAGCTGCGCGCGAATATTTCATTTATACATCTCGTGTTTTTTTTCTTAACGCAAAACCGCTCAACAAGAATGCCGCTCAACAAGAATGAATTCAGGTGTTCAGTCAAACTTTGTTACATTTAATTGATTGGGTTATATAAACAAACGCAGATTGTGAAACATGTATACATGTATCTATTTTGTTTTAAATTTCGCAGGTTGCGTTGGAATAGAACAGAATAAAATAAAACGGAATCTCGCGAGAACGAGTCTGAAAACAATTAACGGCCTTGACTTTGTTTTAGAAAATGGCGGTGGTCTCGAACAAAACAGAGGTTCATTTTTTTTCTTTTTATTGTCTTTCATAAACCGCGTTACTTGTCATTGGTATCAGTCATAAACACATTAGGCTATATATATATATATGTTTATACGCACTATTTTAAACGTTTTCCATGTTATGGGTTATGAATATCTACACAACTGATTCAACACAAATTGTGACAATCTTACGTCAGTTTCGATTCTCCGAAAAGGCTGTCATTCCTCTTAGGCTAGAGTAAAGTAATCTTTAGTCGGACTTATCGAGACGTTTTTTACGTTGCCACAAACATACATGAAGTTCAAAATGTCACAATAGCAACAGCGAACCAGTTTGATGTTCATTGTAACCACTGGAACTCGGCAAAAACTTCATTTCTACATGCAAAACACATGTTAACAAGTGGGATATATCCACGAGATACTGCCATATTGAATTAAACCAAAACCAAAATGAATTACCGGTATCGAGTGATGTTGTATATCTGTGTCATTCTTTACAAAGGGTGTCACTCACGATCACTTAACCCTAAATCAACACAATCTTACGTCAGTTTCGATTTCTGAAAAAAGGCTTCCATTATAGATTGTTAAAAAACAAATTTGTAACAACTACTTCATGAAAACTATAAGTGATATTGATATGGCACTTTTTCTAAATGATCAGCATGACATGATGTTGGTCCTTGTTGAAAAATATTTTGATTCAACATTAAACATGGCTGCCAGTGGCCATCTTTGTTTACATAAAGTTCTATATATACCGGTAGTAAAATTTTGTATCGACTACTCCTCTGAAACTACTTGACAGATTTTTATGAAACTTCACAGGAATGCTGATCTAGGTATCAGTAGAGCTTCAAGGTCATTGACCTCTTGTTCATCCAATATTTTATGGTCTTACTTCAATAATTGTATATACACTGGAAACCCCATGGGTCGCGGTTCAAATCTCACTTGAGGCAATTTTTTATATATATTTTCGTCTCATAAGAAGGTTTATGGGTAAAACTTACTTTAATTGGTAGTTTGGGGGCCTTTTTTTGCTGAAAAATGCCATATTCTGCCTTATGAACACTCTAGCCCTTCATTTTGTATTTGATCTTTACTAAACTTGGCCAGATTGGTGTTTCAAAACTTGAATCTATATTGTAGCGACTGAAGAGAATCGATGATATATCAATATCAGTTCTAACGATGACAGCCCTGGAAACTAGTTTAATACTACCACATCTGAACATTCCCCTCCCCCTTGCCAACCACAGACACCATTTAGCCAGTAGAGCGATACATGCCCTCTTGTTTTTATCGTTTTACAATCAAATTCAAACTAACCAGCTGTTACAATGAGGTAAAAACGATTTCAGAGAACTCTTCCCATTTGTTTTTGGCTGAATAACTAATTACAAAATACTGGATTGCCATTCAAAAATATAGGGAGTTTTTTTCAACAGTTAACCTTTTCTTGTTTAATATATATTTAAGATGATAAGCCAGCAATGGAAGCATTTGCCAGAAAGTGCAACAAGAAGGTCAAGGAGATCACAGAGACAGGACCTCTTTCTCAACCACCTGAGTTTTTGTTCAACATGACCCTTGGTGAATCGGAGGATGAATCTAGCGTAAAGCCCCCGCAAAAAAGGAAAAGTACTGCTGTAACGGAGCAAAAAAAGACTTCAGGAACAGAAACTGTCGGCAAAAAAAAGCAGAAAACCGCGAAGAAAGGTGTAGCAAAAGAGACTGCTGTAAAAGAAAAAGCCCAGAAAGGTTTAAACTCGAACAAGGCCGCTGCACTTAAGGTGCAAAACATCGTTGATGAACTGATTATAAGTGAATGTCAAAGTTCTATGTTGGGACAGTTTAACAAGCCGTCGACATCCAAGGAAAGCACCAAGGAAAGCACACCAGTGGACCATCTGCAAAACTGCCTTGCAGACAGTAGATAGTGAAAGGCGGAATGATCATAATGGACCTGGTAAGATGTCAGATTAGGGTTTCATCCCAAGTCGTCTCTGTTACTTAAAAAAACAACACTTGACACACTCGATTTTCATTTTTGTTCTTCATCAAGCTTTGCATATGTTTTGCCATTGACCATATGACAAAGCACTTCTCATAATCTGTCTTCTGTCATTACTGAGTACTTGATAAAAATGTTTAAGCATTAAGTATGCTTGTTTTCAACCTTTTAAGGGACAATGTCCGTAACTTTTAGCTTATAAAGCACACACTTATTACATTGACAAACATAACACGCCAAGCATTATTGAATATTTACTAAATAAAACCAAGATTGACGGAATTCAACAGCGGTACGAAAAAAAGTACCGCCTCCTGGGGTTGAACTTGTAACATACACTAAAATTACACTCAAGAGTAATAATAGCTGAACATTGTTACAGTCGACCTCGCTCCCAACTGAGCTAAATGGGCTGCTTGTATTATGTAAGGCATACTATATAGAAAACCTTGTGCGCTAATGGATGTCACGTGGTCAGCAGAAAAAGTAAATAATGTGGGTCCCACATTGTTTACAAATTATAATAAAACTTTTTTTCTCGAATTTTACTACCATATTTGCATCAAATTGCCCAATATCCCCAACATGGTAAAGTTACAGTTTATATAAATGCCATTTTTAACAAATATGATTAAAACAAATATGCTGGTTTGGTATGAGTGCATGGCTCTTTATAGTCATTTGTTCAATTAATTAGTTAAAACGTTGAAATTCCCTAATGATTAAAACATTGATACAGAGCTGTAAGATATTGTTTTAGTGCTAAAATTTGTTTTGCATTCATTTTTTTACAGCTGTTCCAACGCCAGAGGTTTTAGACTTTTTCCGGCTATTGGTCAAACCTGGGGTACAGGACTATGTTAGAAAGTTCTTGGAGCATTATACAGATTCGGAGACAAACAATGAAGGCTATCAGGTGAGTTAGGAGCTACAAATAAGTTTTGATAGATATTTGGGTATTACCCCGTATTTTGTTTTTTACTGATATTTGTCAGACCTGAATTACCCATCATTTTCATTTTAATTGAGTTTTTATACATTACTATTAACCATGGAAATATTTTTTCCAAGTCGATCAGAAGGTTTTGTCAGGCTCGTTTATGTATTTCAGCACAGCAATCACAATGTCGTCAAGATATATGTTTGTCACTCCGTATGTCTGTGCGCCAGACTTTCGTTTATTTAAAGTATAATATGCATCTAACATCATGTGCAAAATTTCGGGTTGCTGCAAATGCCCTACTTTGGATGAACTGTAAGTTACTACAACATCTTGTTCCTTTCACCAAACTCAACTAGAATGTTCCTTATGTGCATCTTACAAGTGCAAATTTTTGGATACATGTAGCTGTGACCTACTTTGATATTGATCAATTGTAGCTTCAATATTATATATTTGTTTGAAATATGCTGTGTAATCTAATTGCAGGGAACATACTATTCCAATGAGTTCGACTTTTTGATAGACTCACCATCCCATGGTCACTTGAATACACCATATGATCTACCTACTCAGGATACCTCAGCCATGTCGCATACTCAAAACACAACTATCAACACTCACATACCCTGTTCAGTAGCGCAGGACACACCTACCTCAACTCTGAATATATTTGGTAACTCTGTGCAGAACACACCACAAACACCCATTCAAAGCATACCATCTCAGAGCATGCAACATACACCCACTCAATACATGCACTATTATTTAGATCAGAGTATGCCTCAAACACCCGCTCAAAGCACATTTGCAATGGGCATGGTAAATACAACCAATCAAAGCAAACCAGTTCTTAACATGTCATATACACCCACACAAAGCACAACAGCTCAGAGCATGTATCAAACACCCGTACAAAGCACAACATCTCGGGTAATTCCTGAAACATTCACTCAGAGCACACCAGTACCGAGTATGCCTCAAACACTAGCTCAGAGCACGCCTGCACAAAGCTACCAATATACAGCAGTACAGAGCACGCCTCAAACAATAACTCTGAGCACACCAGCACACAGCACCCTTCAAACACCAGTACAGAGCACACCTCAAACACAAACTCTGAGCACACCAGCACACAGCACCCTTCAAACACCAGTACAGAGCACGCCTCCAACACTAACACTGAGCACACCAGCACACAGCACCCTTCAAACACCAGTACAGAGCATGCCTCAAACACTAACTCTGAGCACACCAACACACAGCACCCTTCAAACACCAGTACAGAGCACGCCTCAAACACTAACTCTGAGCACACACGCACACAGCACCCTTCAAACACCAGTACAGAGCACGCCTCAAACACTAGCTCTGAGCACACCAGCACACAGCACCCTTCAAACACCAGTACAGAGCACGCCTCAAGCACTAACTCTGAGCACACCAGCACACAGCACCCTTCAAACACCAGTACAGAGCACACAACATACACCATCACAGAGCATGTCACATACAGCAGCTCAGAGCATGCTCGCACAGAACACAACCCATACATTAGCTCAATGCAATATAGCCCAACCAACTCGGACAACTTTGAGGAGATCACCAAGAAAATCGCTGTTCCATGCAAGATCCTCAACAGCAAATACCAGCTCTGGTGAAGCTTCAACTTCCAGCGGTGGTCAACATTCAACTTCTGCCGCAACTTCCGCCTCTCAACAGTCAACTTCTAATGAGGTGAGGTTAAAAAGAAGTTTTTTGTGCTTGCACTATAGCCATTTAAACGCTAACAATATTATTTTTGTTGGAATGCTACCAACTAAACCGAAAAATCCTTACAGTACACAAATGAGATTTCTTTACAGTCAATTAGGCGGGAAGGAAAAACTTCCAGTTTGCCCACTGTAAAACAAAATTGAGTGTACTAGCAACATTTATACAAATTATTATATATTATTATATATTATTTAGTCGCTATTATAACTGGTAATTCTCATGAACATTTTGTTTTATTTCAGGGTATGGTTAAATTAGTTGATTGCTATTCTGTAATGGTAAGGAGAGAAGACCTCATAAAGGCACAGCAAGCAGCCCGAAAGAAGCTAGACAAAAACCCAGGATACACCTTGTGCCTGAAGCTCATTTACTCACTATTTTCTTTTGAGGAATTGGCCCAATCACGAGGACAGGGATTGGGGCATCAGAAAGCAGGCGATCATAGGCCAGTCCTTGACCCAATAAAGATACAGGCGATAAAAGGTATTAGATTTGTCCTCTTAACTCTCACAAGTGTGTGAAAAGGATTAAAAAAAATCATTAATATATTTCAAAATCACACAATTGAAAAATATTCCAAAAAAACACAACACTATAAACAAACAAACACAAAACTGCTACCAAAATGAGCCTTTCTTCAAGAGTTCACAGAAACAGCCATTCATTTGTTATGGCTTGCCTAAACATTAATATTACTTGCTGAATGAATTGTTAAACAGCTTAAGACATTGTATGGGTAATTTCGAGCCACCACAGAGAGAAGCAGTAAACATAGAAATCCGGGAATGCTGGCTTACTCGTACTACAGAAAATCTTATGATTATTTCACATGCTAGTGGAATCGACTCCGATACACAGAACAGTCCAAATTTACTTCACCATTAAACGGATTAGGCTTGGAGCATTGTCGAACTGAAGTGGCTCCAGTGAGGCCACTGGCCCTTCTATTTGTAGAAGAGCTTATTGATGAACACATTTAAGGTATAAAAGCATTTAGTAGAGAACAGGGTATTGATCAATTAATGGCAATTTGCTGAGGAAATTCTTTTTCTAACAAAGTATAATTTTTCTTCAGAAAATGTTTATTATTTTTCATGTTTTGTTTAAAAACAAAGATGTGTTTATGTAAAGGATGATTGATTATCATATTCAAGGTTTATTTATATCTAATGATAATCTATTTTATTTTTCAATTTTTCAGAATACACTTTGGGCTGGATGAGGGCATCTGGTTTACCTTTAGTTGAGGGAAACGGCATGAATGTTGCTGTTACGGAGGCAATTGGATACGCGAAAAAGAAATTAGCGAAAAAGTGAAGGACACAAAATTACATAATGAAGTTGCCAGAGTATTTTTTTAAATTGACAGTTATACTGCACCTTATGTTTAATACTACAGGGCAGCTTCAATCCTTAGACTTAATGGATATATCTTTTAACATTTTTCTTTACATGAATTTTTTTTTTAAACTACAAGTTAAAAATTCACACCTAAAAGAGTAGCTTTTTTGTATACATACATTTTTTGTTCAAGTGTTGTCTATAGTTCAGCTGTTTATTATTAAAGGGGCCTGCCTCTAGAAAAGGTCTAAACAGAATCATTCTTTCATTATTTAGAAATTATATTGCAATTTAGTAGAAGAGATTATTTGTAAAAGAGCGACAAACAATATTTAACAACATATTATCTGTCGATGTGTAAACATTAAAATTCCCTCAAATATCTTGATACTGTACAATTATATCTGTAGAGTAAACTAAGTCCAACCCACATTTATCAGTTTCATTTGATTTTTTTACTTTGTTTACATTTGTATCGAGACTCTGTTTTATTATTTTTTGATTGAATGTATTATAGTGGATATTTGTTGGTTTGGAGTAAATAAGGATTTATTTTCACCGAGAAGTGAGAAAACTTACATTTTCACGATTGCTTTAGCACGAGTGAAAATAATTTTCTCACTTTGGTGATGAAAATAAATACTATATTCACCACAAACCAACAAATATTCCATTTATTATATACGCACAACCTTGAAACTTAGAAAACAGAAATAACATAATGCACCTTATCAAGGAAGTCAGTAACATCAACACGCCAACAACGTCAACAGTGGCATTACGTCGTTTTCGGTATTTCACATGTGAAATATAAACAATGAAAATGTAAGGTTTTATTTTAATCATAAAATCACTATTTCACTGTAAAGTATATATTAAATATTATTTAAGAACACATTTTCTGCACCTGCTAAGTTTAGGAAGCACCTTTATGTGACATTTGTTTTGTTTAGGTCAGTTGTGAGATCAACCAAAAAAGACAATTCTTGAACATTTAACCTTTAATGCTTACTGAACACGAAACGGCTTATTTTTAATTAAACTTTTATAAATTGAATTACTGTTTTTGTTACTTTCTGACAACATCAATGCTGACAAACTCTTAAATTAAGCTGGATGGCTAGAAATGCTTTGTCGCAAGAAAATGCTTTAAGTAGCAATTCCTTTTTTTTCGGCTCAGTTATAGGAATAATTACATATTAGTGAATGTCTTGGGCTCAAAGCTTTATGCTGTATGATTTGTATCCATGATTACGTATTTGTGCACCACATTTCAGGCACATTTGAAAGGTCAAGGTTACTTAGCCGTATAAAAAGTACGCCCGAATATTTATTACGTCTCGGACATGACTGGTAATGGTACTTTTTCCAGGCGGACTTTTTTGTCCAAACGTACTTATTTGTCCACACGTACTTTTTGTCAAACATACTTTTTTACGTCTAATTTACATATTTCGGCTCTTTTTACGTCCAGTTTACGTCCAGTTTCCAGGTGTAATAATAATTCACACGTACTTTTTGGCACGTACTTTTTTTCCAGGACGTACTTTTTTACAGGTGTACTTTTGTCCACACGTACTTTTTTTGCACGTACTATTTTACGCACATACTATTTTACGGCTAATTTACATATTTCGGCTCTTTTTACGTCTGGTTTACGTGAAGAGTACGCCTTGAATTCCTTAATAGATTAAACAGAATAATCTTCAAAGTCCAGGCGTATTTTTTTTTTTATTACGTCTCATTTCCGGGGGGAATGTTTCGTACAGGATGCTTTAAACCTAATCAATTTCCTAGAGCATGTAGTCGAGCGGAGGATTTTATGACTTTATGACTGAAATTCCATCTGGGCTAGGGTTACAATACAATTAGAAAAGGTTTTGGAAAAGTTTATTATTGTCACAGTTGCCCTAGTCTACTTTTAATGCCTCGTCCGTTGGATGGGGACGTAAACCAGGCGGTCCCGTGTATCGGTCTATCCTCCGAGCACGTTAAAGAACCATAGGAATCTATTCGATAATAATAGTAGGGCAGGTTCCCGGATTCCTATGTATCCTTCCCCTCTCTCTGGGGCGACTCTAAATAACCTATACTGTGTTGATGAGCCGTTAAACAACATTCATTCATTCATTCTACTTTTAATGTATAACAGTTTCTTTAAGAACTATTCTGCGATAAGGACTATCACCAACTGACTCACTCGGATCCTCGGTCACGATAAATTGTATCCAGCTTGTTTGACAAGTTATCAAACGAGGTGATGACTCCATTATCTAGCAACGCGCAGCAAGGTTGAACCATTTACAGTTTGTCACTATGCGGTCCTCTTTGGTGTATGCGTTGACCTGACAGATTGTGGAGCCTATGATGACGTTTACATAAATTCTTAAACGGAAGATTTGTCTTCAATCTGTCTTGTCCGCAGATTGTATAATTGTTGCTCTTATCCCCGTGTGGTTGCCGGGGTAGTATACAACCACTGTAAATCCCACTAGAGGAAGGAACCTTATCACGCTCATTTAAGTTCTTCATCATGACACCGCTTATGGTGCAAACGTGGAAAGTGGCTCCATCGTAAATGGAGTGTCTACTATAGAATTTGCAGCAACTCTGCAGGTTAGAAGGTTCTTGGTGTAAATGGAGGATGAGCCTGGCATGTTCATTCCTGTTAGGCGCCATATAACCTTTCATGTGTTGGTGCGCCGTAAAACCAAATTTAATTCAATTCAATTCTTCTGCCAAGTCATTTTGTACTTAAATGTTGGCTTTCTAAGCGTTTGCTTTTTATATTAATATATACTAGATCCTCCTTGTTTTTTACTTGTATTTACTATTAAGTTGTTTTTTACTTGTATTTACTATTAAGCGTGCCTAGTTTGTTAGAGATTATAGTCTGCGCAGAAGCTTTGGTAAACAGAAATAACTTAAACAAGATCATAAACTGTTGCTAAAAGCATAATTATTATACTGACTTTACAAAGTAACCATTAAGTTCAAACATCGACAGTATCTAATTTTAGGAACTTGACATGCGCCTTTTAAGGGAATGTGCATCGAATTCCATCCTCATTGGCCTACATTAGATAAATATTGAATAAATGTACATTGTATGCACTACTCTGACAATAAAAACTTCCTTTAGTGTTGAAAACAATCAAAAACACGCCGAAGTTAACGGTGTCGAAACGTTTTGTAAAGAGCTGAATGCTACCACTGTTTATAGAAGTTTTTTCCAGATAGACATTCAGCACTGAAATATTTAAAATAACCCATTACACTGCAAGTTATGTGAAAAATACATATTTCGATACTCCCTTGAAACAGCAGTCCTGATTACTAGTATGGTATGTATCATTACTAGTATTTTTATAATGAATAGTTGATCACAGTTATGCAAGCTAACTTTCTACCCAAGGCACCCAGGATTCATTGTGCAACTTTGGATTTCCTAATGGATCTTCTGGCTTGTTCAGAGGTGGAACCATTGTGTTGGAATATTCGTTAAATCTCCTTAACATCTTCATTAAAATGTCTTTGTTAGTCCCTGCTATGTTATAATATTCACAAGGGTCTTTAGCGATATTGAATAAACACGGAGAATGAACAGGATCACAGTTTGTGGATGCATTGAAAGGTTTTTTCCCACAATGCAATGTAACATGTTGTCCTTGAGTAGTGTAATGTCTTTCTGTATCTTCTAGCAATGATAAATTCGAATCGTTAGCATCTTTAATATTTGTTAAATTTACATATTCCTTGTACATATCAGATATCTTTACTGCATTCAAATAATCATCTATTTTGCCATCTGCTGCTTCTTGCCATGGTTTGTACCAGCCACTCCATGCCATCCCAACATCCCCTACTAACAATTTATAGTCGCCAACCCTGAGTCCGCCATTTTGGACACTTGGATCTATGTTGTGCAGCATTTCTGTTCTTGGTGATTTCTGATTGGTCGATAACACTTCCCACATGTTGTAACCATCAATATTACCCATAATGCCAGAGTTACCACCTGCAGCAGTATACAGAGTAGGCAACCAATCACAGACGTGCATCATATGACTGGAGACGTAACCAGACGTCTGTAGTTTCTCACTGAAGACCACGCCCACACCCCTGACTCCACCCTCCCAAGGAGTGGCCTTCACGCCCCTGAAATTATTGTATAGTTGTTCATTTTATGACCTTACCTGGAGCAAGTTCATTGTCATTAATTATTTGATAACTTTTATATTTTTATTCATAATTATTAAATAACTGGGTACTGCTTTTCTGTTTTATAGTATGCTTTACTCCTGATGTCCCATGTAAATGTTTTCATTATGGGCAGTTTTATCATGTCAGCTTTGGCTATCCTGGTACACAAGTTTTGTTCATAAACATAGACTATGAACACATGGTCATAAAACATAGACCATGAACACATGGAAAAATGAAGATGCACTTTGTTCCATTTATGCTGCGCTGAAACTAAGAATTAAATTCCGTTTTGTCTCAAATTCATGCATCTGTAAAGACTATCGAATTAAGCACACAATTACCATAAAGCCATATAATGGACTGTCCTTTCTTTAAACCAATAGACCAATCCATTTGTGTTACAAAGGGGTGTTTTGGAGAATGACTGATGAGCAGCCAGACATTGTAAATCATGATCAGCCTCCGAGTTACTCGCAGGCTGATCTGGGTTTACAATGGACACAAAGGCTATTGTAGTTGCCCTTAGAAGGCTAAGGGTTATATTAATAACAAGTTTCTGTTTCTGTTGGACGTTTAAACTTCAAGAAATTCTATAGCAGTATATAAACAAGGTCTTGTGTGATTGATAGTTGACAGTATAAAGTTAGAGTAAAAGAGACATTGTGAATTCATGTTGGATGCTTTTGGATTACTATTTGAAAAAAAAAGTTGATTATATTTTAAAAAATTGTGCTGCTGGTTTTGCACTTCCTTTCTCGTTACATTTACCCATATACACATCATATAGTTCACATGTTTTACAATGTTCATGTGTAAAGTTTGTAGAATTATTGGAAATAAATGTTTAAACCAACTGCATTGACTATTTGGAACATCTTTTTTTTCTCCAAAAGTAATAAATGCATATGTTCAAAAGTGCTGAAGTGTTTGAATATGGATTTTAGATGATCGTGTACATACTGCTCATGAAATTAGTAAAACCATTGACCTAATAATAAAATAATAAAACAACTGACCTAATAATAAACATGTTTTGTTTTTTTGTTTCATTTGTCATGTACTCTTACCATTATGTTAATTGTATTGAATTGGATTTTATAGTCGCACCAACAGCTAAGGTCATATGGCGACTTTCCAGCTTCCATTGGTGGAGGAAGACCCCAGGTGCCCCTCCGGGCAATTTTCGTGCACGGGCGGGTACCTGGGTAGAACCACCGACGTTCCGCAAGCCAGCTGGATAGCTTCCTCACATAAAGATTCCTTGGCCCCTGAGGGATCGAACCTACAGCGGTGAGGGGCAAATGATTTCAAGTCAGAGATGTTAACCACTCGGCCACGGACGCCCCCTATTATGTTAAGACTAGAAGGGTTCCACGGAACACTTGTGTCGCCTGCCGTGATCTTATTTCAGCAAGTACAATCTAACTATAAAGTTTGAAGACACGGGTTACAATCCTTCATCAATTATGGAGCAGTTTATTTTAAGTTTTGAAGTATATGAAAAGGGGCATAAATCTGCATTGGATAATAGAAAAAAAAGGACTGTATACCGTTGCATGACCATAGGTCAATATTTTGCCGAGTTATGAGCTAGGTAAGGTTGCAGGTTGAAATTTTATGAAAAGGGGCATAACTCTGCCAAATTGAAAGTCAGAGTTTCTGCACATGTGTAACAAAATTTCTTTGGTTAAGATGAAGATGTGAAGTTTCATGAACATGGATGAATACTTTTCAAGTTATGGCCAGCTATGAGGTTAGGTTGCAGGTTAGAGTTTTATGAGAAGGGGCGCAACTCTGCTGAAATGAAAGTCAGAGCTATTGTTCATGGGTAACAATATTATGTGTGGTAAGTATGAATATGTGTGTGAAATTTCATGAACATAGGTCAAATACTTCTTAAGTTACGGCCAGTAATGAGCTTGGTAAGGTTGCAGGTTAAAGTTATTGGACATGTGTAAAAACATTCCTTGAGTTAAGATAAAGATGTGTGTGACGTGTCAGATGTATACAAACTGAAATCCTTTTCACAGGTTTGTTTGTTTCTATATATATAATAAGCATTTATGAATAAAATATTGTTTAACACTTTACCCGTTAAGCACAACTATAATAGCCTTTACATCCATTGTAAACCCAGATCAGCATGCGAGTAACTCGCAGGCTGATCAGGGTTTACAATGTCCATCTGCGGATCAGTCATTTTCCCCAAAACACCCCTTTGTCACATAAATGGAATGGTCTTAATTCAAAGAAAGAACAGTCCATTATATATATGCAGCGGGTTAAACAAATGATGATAAATTATATTTAAAAGTGTATTTTAAATAAGCGCAATTTCAGTAAATAATTGCAGTAACAAAATACCTTAAGGGGAAATTACTCGCAGCATTATAGTCATAACCATTGGCCGCACCTCCATTGTCAGTTGTAAACACTATCACAGAGTTGTCCAGCATGCCCTCTAACCTCAGTGTCTCCATGACAACCCCCACAGAATCATCAAGAGCAGCCATCATACCTATAATATTGAGTTGTTATTAGTAGTAAACAAGCAGTGAACAAGAGGCACCACTGCCGGTAGAGCCGGTCTGGCTGCGCATTTTCCTAGCCCTGTGACATTTGGAAATCCCGGCAGGACCCTGACTGTGTAAACTCCAAGAAACATGCAAATGATTCTCTGTACCCATGGAAATTCGAGGAAAAATTTAATTTGTAGGGGGAGTATGTCACGGTTCATAGATATCTAACAGGCAGATTGATGTTGCATTGTCCGGTCGGTTAGCTCAGTCGGTAGAGCATCGGAACGGTAGTCCAAAGGTCCCGGGTTCCGAGCCCAGATCTGGCTGCACATTTTTCTAGCCTTGTACAAGAGGCACCGCATGTTGGTACAAGAGGCACCGCCTGATGGTTTAGATGCTCGTCTGTCACACACTTGACAAAAACCTTACATACAAAACTTGAACCATTTTTTCTAAGAACAAAAAGGGTCATAATTTTGTTAAAATAAGTGTACGAGTTATAGAACCTCGCACTATGATGTTTTCTAATGATGTTGAAGATGTATGTGAAGTTTTAATCCATTATGTGAAGTAATTTAAGCAAAAAAATGGTTAAAGTTTTATATGCATGCAAGCTGTTACATAAACAATTTTAACCAATGTTTTCTAAGTATAACATGTATAAAAGCGGCCATAATTTTATTAAAATAAAAGCACGACTTATAGAACCTGACTCTATGATGTTGTCTAATGATTCAGAATAAATGTCTGAAGTTTCAATCCAAAATATACAAGCTAACAAACAAAACTTTAACCAGGGGATGCAGATATAGACTACAATCAAGTGATGACAATACCTCATCCAGTTTTTGTCAAAAACGGACGAGCTAAAAAACCTTTTTTATATATTTTACACCAATTATGAACCAATCTACACGTACAGCTTATATAGAAATCAGACACATTGATAACAACATCATGGTGAGAGTGATTCTACATGATGGTGTGGTTCAGTAATATGCCGTTCATGTCGAAAACCAGAGAACCTTCATTCGAATATCAAATGTTTAGAGCTAAAATACTTAATATAAAACAGTTATTAAACTATCTTTTCGGTTTTCCAAAGAATGAACCAAGTATACCTGCAAAAAGTTTTCTTTTGTAATTTTGAATATGTGGAAATCTGTCAACATATGATTGTGGAGCCTGCAACGGGTCGTCGTAATTACCACGATGCACTGCCTGATGTGCCAGGTACAGAAAAAGAGGCTAAAATATACATGTATGAAATAAAACAATTTATATCAGAACATATATTAACCACTTCCAAGACTAATTTTTCTAACATCAGAGTCAGTAGGCTCTTTTTTTTTAATTTCATATTGGCTAAAGCTTTGTTGTTGTTTTTTCGTTAATATTTGTTTTGTTCCATGAACATGTTTATGTCTATTTAAATCAAAATCAATATACAACCATAGATATTTACAATTCACACATTACAATATCTGTGAAAAGCGAGAATAACATTTCGATTTGATGACCTAGAAAACTTTGAACAGGTAGTTTAATCCACCGGTAAATGTATTTATCAATTATCTGGCAACCGCTGTGCAGCTATATAATTCAGATTTACCTCATTTCCCCGTGCAGTCACGCAGTGGGAAAATTTAAAGTAAATTACGTCATGCAATTAATAGTTAATAGCGACTCTTATATTGTTTTAGTAAGGTAGTAATGAATAGTTTCTTTGATTTTTTTCACTTTGATAACGCAATCTTATAATTACACATGGTAGCAATGAACAGTTTATCTGTGTTGTAATGCACGCTAAGGCAAACGCATCCCATACATGTGAGTTATTATATTTCTGTGCTGATGTGTACTTTAGCACGTCGTGCTACAATCTTTAAGGTGAATATGTAATCAATTTGTACGGCATGTCAAGGATTCGCGTAGCACAAATTGGGAAGATGTGTCTGGTAAAAAAAACGGTCATGGCGTGTTTACGTCTCAGTGACAACTCTTTTTTTGAATATTGTTTTAACACCCGTGACTTGGTCTGTCATTATGTTAAACTTTGTTCCCAGTTCCTACCCAGAAATAATGCTATTTTCTCTTGGCAGCTATTTTACGCTCGCGTAAAATCTTGCTTGTTTTTACACATACAACTTAGTAGCGGATTTAAATATATGTTTCTCTCCAGGACTATCAAAAAATGTTTATATGATGTTTAAGAATTAAATTTGTTAATGGATAATGCTACAAAAAGGGTGGCCATTCATCTTTAAACTTATAAAAAAAAAATCATATTTTTCATGCAGCAGAATTTTGTATTGGAAATGCCCCATCAAAAACAGTTTTCACGCAAAACATTTTTATTTCTCAATCATTTTGAAAAGTAAGGTATTTTTATTTACCACTAAAAATGTCTAGTTCACTGATATACAACTTATTTATATACTAGATGAATTTTGTCTGAAAAGTCCAAAAAACCTTTGGCTGAAACAAGCGCCCCAAACAATAGGTTTGATGTCACAACGATTCTACTGAAATTGACATCACTTAGATTTCACCACCATATAAAAGCCCATAGCATCATATTATACATAACGTTTTTAGTTTAAAGGGAATGTAGTGACACAGTCATCTTTATTATTGAGAGTTTTGAAAAACTTGAATAACGGTGAAAGAATTATCAAATTGGATGATAAACAAAGAAGATATGATCATTTGAAGGTTCTGTTCAAATGCATTTGGAAGCCGCCATTTTTGAGGGCTATGACATCACAGTTCTAAATGAATATAATATGTAATATTTATAAATATGAAAATTTACTGATCTAAAGGAAAACTAGAAGGCCACGGCCTATATGTCGAGTCCTATCATAAAGATCCAGATTTTTGATCTGACCAATCCCAAGAGATATTAAATTAATGTTGGATGTGGGATCCACATAATGAACATTTGGTGAAGTTTAGTGAAAATCCTGCAAGTAACAAAGAAGAAATTAAAAAATGAACGAACTGACACACATACATCCGGACGACATTGTGATCGTTAAGTCGAGATACGTTAAACAGGCTCGACTAAAATGACAGCAACTGTATGCAAAATATGTACAACTTAATGGCAATAATGCTTTATATGATCAGTAAAGGATTTTGCATTCATCTGCAGTGGTTTTCTTTGTTTTAAATGACATTTATCAATATTCCATAAGTGGTCTCTTGGAATTATGATGTCATAGTTCTCAAAATGGTGGCTCCCGTATCCATTTTTAAAACAACCTTCGAATGGTCATATGTTTTTTCTGATTTTGATAATTCTTTCACTTTTTCCCCAAGTTTTTCATAACTCTTAACAATAGAGCGTGTTCGGCTGTGTCGTTACATTCCCTTTAATTTAACTGGACTTTTGGTCGTTTTTTACACAACAAAAATGTAATTAATTAGCCATTTGGTCTAATTATACCAGGTCCTGCACTTTGGCCTAATTATATCTTCTAACATCAACTTTTTTAGAATGAAAGCCATAGCTTTATATTTTCCTATAGTTGACAAGAGGGGGTTATTTCTGTCAAATAAGCTGTTATATGCAAATTTACATCTGTTATTGTGAAATAATATTAACTGTTATCTGTTATTGGTTAATTTAATGTTATCTGTTGTTGGCAAAATTATTTTTTTGTTATCTATCATTGAAAATATTTAGTTACTGTTATCCACAATCTTTATTGAGTGACAAGAAAAAAGTTTACCCCAACCCCAGCATGTATCGTAAAAGTGACGTCATTTACTGTTAACTGTGTGGCATTTTTAATTCTTTGTTATCTGTTGGCATCAAATTTAATTTGAAGTTATCCTGTTAAGATACCCCACCATTGCAACCCGCCCTTGTATCGTAAAAGTGACGTCATTTACTGTTAACTGTGTGGCATTTTTAATTCTTTGTTATCTGTTGGCATCAAATTTAATTTGATGTTATCCTGTTAAGATACCCCACCATTGCAACCCGCCCTTGACACCCCCCCCACCCCTCTGACAAGTATCGATGAATCAATGTGTATCGTTTTCTTTATTTATTTATATTTTTAAAATAGTTTCACGTCCGCTTCTTGGTATATCTCTTATCAAGTGTAAAATGCTGCAACCATCAAATTTAAAGTTTAAAGGCAGAATATGCTTATTAAAACATAAACGGAAACAGTTGGTGAAGCATTTGGAAGCGTTACAACTTTTTACGCTAACAAATCAACTGAATAAAATTAAATTGTACAGGCTAATTATGCTGTATCCGCTACACGCTGCGACGCCGCTAAGCAAAAAACAGGAAGTGTGCAGATCCATATGGTTTATTTATAGCGCAGGTATTGTTTATGCAAAGATAAGAGTTAAATAGTCAGTGTGCCTTTTTAACGAAACCTACGTTTAAAATCAGTTGTTTCTATTAACGGCTGGGTACATCGGGGATTTAATGCACATTTGACGGTAATATTATACACAAATACAAAAATGCTTTCTAAATAAATGCTGGTAAGGATATCCCATGGAAGCAACACATGCAAACAAAAGAGAAAAGTACCGTTCAATAAAAAAAAAGGAGTATGCTATCAAACCTCCGATTTGTTGTGATGATTTATAAGTTTCACGCACTCCTTTGTGAAGAGTTCTGTGGAATACATCTCCCGTTCATTTCTGACAATCTCATCATTTCTTCTCCAATCTAAGCCCCACGCATTCTGGAATGAATGGAATTTAGATTAATAACTGTCCATATTCACATACAATCAAACCCGTTTTAAAAGGACACCAAGGGAAGGATTATTGATGGCGATCCATAAATTTACTTAATGTTTAACAAGAGGCAACGCAGACGCTCGACTTTCGCGGCCTTGTCTATTTATTGGGAAACTAAGTTGAAAGGCATAATTCTGCTTAATTGCCAAACAGAGTTATGGCCCTTGTCTCTCAGTTTTTCATATGAAAGTGAATGCATGTGTGATGATTTGCTGAATTCTTAAAGGGGATTCCGAGATATAATGACAAATTTAAATTTAAAAAATACTAACTTTAAAGTTGAAAAGCTTACAAGCATAAAAGGGGCCATAATTTTGTTTAAATAAAAGCATGAGTTATAGAATATGATGCCAAAAAAACATATGTGAAGTTTCAATCCATTATGCAAAGTAGTTTCTGAGTTAGAAGCTTACATACAAAACTTTTAACCAAATTTTCTAAGTATAAAAGGGGTCATAATTTTGTTAAAGTAAAAGACGAAGTTGTAGAACCTGGCTGTATGATGTTGTCTAATAATTTCTAATACATGAGTTAAATGTCATCCATTACCGGTATGTAGTTATGGAGATATAAGTTTACATTCAAAACTTTAACATGACGCAGACGAAGATGCAGGCGCAGATCAAGTGATGACAATAGCTTTTTTTTCCTTGAAAAAAGTCAAGTTAATAAAATTATTTTATATTCATTCCAAAATTACAAGCAGTCCATCCCCTAAAAGACTATCATCGGAAATCATGTTTGATTGAGTAAGCTATTGGAGTGATAACTTTATCAATCAAACGTAGATTCAATGGTCAATGCGTTAGCAATGTGACCCACTCTTTCTTCACAAGATATAAAGTGGTGTTTTTACCCAGTTAATTTCTCAAAATATCTACAATCTTAAAGGGACTCGGCATTCTTGAAGCATGTATCAAGCATTTTAAATAAGAATTAAGCACCTAGATTTATAGTCTGTCTTAATCATCTTCGTTGCTTGCTTGCTTGTTTTCAAGACAACGTCTAGAACAGTTCTTCTAAAAAAAGTTTGAAGTTTGTCGATATAATGATGAAGTTTCCCTCTTTGTTTAATTATTAATTTAGTGTCTTTCTGCTGTTCTGTATATCTTCGATAGAAGGTGCATCTGCAGTGGGTTTTTTTACTTTTGGGGCACGCCACGCTCACACGTTTTTCACACAGGTCAATATGGTAGACAAATATATGTTCCCTTTGATCCCATATTCAAATCTACACTGTCTGTTTTGATTGTTCTTTGATACTCAGAATACAAATAATATTATGTATGTTATTCTATATGTATGACACTCCCCTAATCCCACAACCCTGGGCAGATGTCTTGAGTTTGAAATATTAAATTGTTTATATCTTTTTTTTTCTTTTATATACAAATATATATACCACAGGGGCGGATCCAGGATTTCAGCTTAGGGGGTGCGTAAGATTTTGGTCAATTTTAGGGTCCGTTTCTAGCCTCATAAAACGGTTGCGGTAGTGCATTGATAGGGTAAAAAAGTCTGTTTTCAAAGAAAAGGAGTTAACAATGTGTAAATTAAACCACTCATTAGCCATTATGCGTCGAGCGAGCGAAGCGAGCGAAAAAAAATTGTTTTACTGAGGGCGTGCATCGAAATTGTTTGATATTTTATCTACAGTAACATGGACATACATGTATGAAAAAAAAAGTCCGTTTTCAAAGAAATGGATTTAACAATGTGTTAATTAAACCACTCATTAGCCATTATGCGTCGAGCGAGCGAAGCGAGCGTTAAATTTTTTTATGCTGAGGGCGTGCATCGAAATTGTTTGATATTTTATCTACAGTAACATGGACATACATGTATGAATAAAAAAAAGTCCGTTTTCAAATAAAAGGATTTAACAATGTGTTAATTAAACCACTCATTAGCCATTATGCGTCGAGCGAGTGAAAAAAAAAATATATACTGAGGGCGTGCATCGAAATTGTTTGATATTTTATCTACAGTAACATGGACATACATGTATGAATAAAAAAAGTCCGTTTTCAAAGAAAAGGAGTTAACAATGTGTAAATTAAACCACTCATTAGCCATTATGCGTCGAGCGAGCGAAGCGAGCGAAAAAAAAGAGTTTTACTGAGGGCGTGCATCGAAATTGTTTGATATTTTATCTACAGTAACATGGACATACATGTATGAATAAAAAAAAGTCCGTTTTCAAATAAAAGGATTTAACAATGTGTTAATTAAACCACTCATTAGCCATTATGCGTCGAGCGAGTGAAAAAAAAAATATACTGAGGGCGTGCATCGAAATTGTTTGATATTTTATCTACAGTAACATGGACATACATGTATGAATAAAAAAAGTCCGTTTTTAAAGAAAAGGAGTTAACAATGTGTAAATTAAACCACTCATTAGCCATTATGCGTCGAGCGAGCGAAGCGAGCGAAAAAAAAAAGTTTTACTGAGGGCGTGCATCGAAATTGTTTGATATTTTATCTACAGTAACATGGACATACATGTATGAATAAAAAAAGTCCGTTTTCAAATAAATGGATTTAACAATGTGTTTATTAAACCACTCATTAGCCATTATGCGTCGAGCGAGCGAAAACAAAAAGTATACTATGGGCGTGCATCGAAATTGTTTGATATTTTATCTACAGTAACATGGACATACATGTATGAAAAAAAAAGTCCGTTTTCAAATAAAAGGATTTAACAATGTGTTAATTAAACCACTCATTAGTCATTATGCGTAGAGCGAGCAAAGCGAGCGAGAAATTTTTTTATGCTGAGGGCGTGCATCGAAATTGTTTGATATTTTATCTACAGTAACATGGACATACATGTATGAATAAAAAAAAGTCCGTTTTCAAATAAAAGGATTTAACAATGTGTTAATTAAACCACTCATTAGCCATTATGCGTCGAGCGAGTGAAAAAAAATATATATACTGAGGGCGTGCATCGAAATTGTTTGATATTTTATCTACAGTAACATGGACATACATGTATGAATAAAAAAAGTCCGTTTTCAAAGAAAAGGAGTTAACAATGTGTAAATTAAACCACTCATTAGCCATTATGCGTCGAGCGAGCGAAGCGAGCGAAAAAAAAAAGTTTTACTGAGGGCGTGCATCGAAATTGTTTGATATTTTATCTACAGTAACATGGACATACATGTATGAATAAAAAAAAGTCCGTTTTCAAATAAAAGGATTTAACAATGTGTTAATTAAACCACTCATTAGCCATTATGCGTCGAGCGAGTGAAAAAAATAATTATACTGAGGGCGTGCATCGAAATTGTTTGATATTTAATCTACAGTAACATGGACATACATGTATGAATAAAAAAAGTCCGTTTTCAAATAAAAGGATTTAACAATGTGTTAATTAAACCACTCATTAGTCATTGTGCGTAGGGCGAGCGAAGCGAGCGAGAAAAAATTTTATACTGAGGGCGTGCATCGAAATTGTTTGATATTTTATCTACAGTAACATGGACATACATGTATGATCCGGAATTTTTAGGGGGGCGCGCGCCGGGTGCGCCCCCCCCCCTGGATCCGCTAGTGTACCAAGTATGTGAACAAATATTGAAAAATGACAATCTAATTGAATTTTTGGTATGCAGTTATGCACGAAAACTAACGGGATGCAGTGAGTTTGAAAAAGAAAAAGCAAGACTGTCATGTGACCCGTTAGCAAAGCAAGACTATCATGTGACCCTTTAGCACTTAAATATTGTCACTCGTTTTCTTTTCAAAATCATTTAAAATGGGGGCAATCTATGAGTCAAAATTTCACCAAAAAAACAACAATATTGTGGAGGGTTACCTCATTTGCTTCATATGTATGATCGAAGTAGCCCTCTGCTCCCTGTAGATAACCATAGTGCGACTCAAACCCACGTCTGGTAGGGGTGTACTCCTCCGCAAACATACCCAGGTGCCACTTTGGTAGTGTAATGAATCATTGTTTTAATATAAGCTTATCAAAGACATAGTGCTGTTGATTAAATGTTACATTTATGTTATATGTTATTTATGTTTCTTTGTTGACAGTTGTCTCAAAAGTGCAGGAGGCCATTAATAACATGATTCCCATGTGTGGCATGATCACGTATAAGTTTTGAGGTCATTACTTAACGCGCTTAATGAATTTGCAATTTACTAAAAGCGTTCAAAACCATGTAGATGCCGAAAAAATATATATCAATTCTAACATTCCTGCCAAGTTTGGAGTTTCTAGTGACAGCTGTTCTTGAGTTATCACGAAGACATGCAATATTTAGTGATTGTTTACAAGATTTGTTACCATGGCAACCACATATTTTAAACGAATCTACCCAAAAGGGGAGGTGCACAACTACACCATGACACAAATATTCCTGCCAAGTTTCGAGTGTTCTTGAGTTATTGCAAAGACAAGCAATTTTTAGTGATTTTTTTACATGTTTTGTTACCATGACAACCATATTTCTTATGCCAATCTACCCAAAAGAGGAGATGCACAACTAGACAATGACACAAAATTCCTGCCAAGTTTCGAGTTTGCAGTGGCAGCTGTTCTTAAGTTATTGAGAAGACAAGATTGACCGACAGACATTTGCAGAGCAATATGCCCTCTCCTGCTTCTTCTAAATGCACCACCAATACCAATAGGTTGATAATGAGTATCAAGTTTTAAGAAGATACCTCAAACGGTTTTGGAGTTATTCTCCAGAAACAAAAAAAAGAACCTTGGTTTTGATAAAAAGAATTCCCAATTTTTACCTACCGAATACTATAAAATATTGTTATAATCTCTAATGCTTTTTTTCTATAAAATCAAACACCATCTACCTTGCCAACAATGTGAGTCCTGTAGCCCAGCTCCTGTAACCATTGGGGCAGTATTTTCTCCCCAAGCGGCAGACCATATGGCTGGGAGCTGTATATAACTCCTTGCTGCAGCCCTGGAGTAGCAAAACATTTTAATGATTTTTTTTTAAAGGAATATCCAGATCTGTTTTTTAATTCTCATATTGTTGTGATTATTTAGTGTTGATATGAAATAATTTATTAATATATAATATTATCGCACAATTTGCATGGCTGAAATAGGATTTATTATATAACATGCGTTTAACGTTTGAGTGTAATAAAGTCATGACATAAATATCATAATACACTCACTAGTGTAATAAATATGCAAATGAAAGATGAATCATCGTTCCGTCATTTCCGTTCAGCTTGGTGTGCACTGATTAGCCTCGTTGATTTGAGTTACCATTAAAAATACCGGTTGGTGTCATATGAAGACCAAAGAAACATAATATACGACGCCGTCATACGTACCACATTAATAAATGTATATTACCTCTCATTTTTGGAGTTCCGTGATAAATAGAATCTCACATTCATGCCTATTTTATATTGAGTTTGATAAAGTTGCTGGATAAAACTGACACTAGTGCCTCGCGTATCTTGTATCCAACTTGTTTAATAAATTCAATATTAAACAGGAAATGTAATCCTCTATAAATTACGCAATGTCTGTATGAAAACGCAGAAGTGTGAGTCTCGTTGTTTTCTAACACCTTGTCTAATAAGCTTGATCTGTAAAGACATGCGGATATTATATATGGAGGATCTTACATGAGTGCCTGTTTAATATTGAATTTATTAAACTTGTTGGATGCTCGGCACATTGATATTGAATTTATTAAACTTGTTGGGTGCTCGGCACATTGAATTTATTAAATGAGGCTGAGGCTGTGCCGAGCACCTAACAAGTTTAATAAATTCAATATCAATGTGCCGAGCATCCCACAAGTTTAATAAATTCAATATCAATGTGCCGAGCATCCCACAAGTTTAATAAATTCAATATCAATGTGCCGAGCATCCCACAAGTTTAATAAATTCAATATCAATGTGCCGAGCATCCCACAAGTTTAATAAATTCAATATCAATGTGCCGAGCATCCCACAAGTTTAATAAATTCAATATCAATGTGCCGAGCATCCCACAAGTTTAATAAATTCAATATCAATGTGCCGAGCATCCCACAAGTTTAATAAATTCAATATTAAATAGGCACAATGTTAGATTCTATTTATCACATAACTCAAGGATCACTTCTTATTATGGGCTGCCTATATATAACATCGTCGTATGATGACATCGTATGTCTGTATGATGATGTAGTATGTTGACTCGACCTTCTCCGTACAAAATGGAATTACCTTGTCAATTTCCATAATCTGGTATTTTGAACAATGACAGAAATCGACGACACAAATCTGATGCATACCAAACTGAACAGAAAAGACCGAACGATAATTCGGGGGTAGGCAGAGGGGTAGAATACCCCACAAATTGATGTTCATTTTATCATTTTTTGTTCATGTTCATTAAAGGTCTTCATCATGATCCCTGCATTGTTTCAGGTGCCATCTTGCTCACATCAAAAGAGCAGTGGCAGAAAAACAATAAACGTGGCTCCAGCGTTAAATGGAGTTCTACGATATAGAATTTGCAGCAACTCCGCAGTTAAGGGTGAGAAGGTTCTAGGCCCATTTTCCATATTTTATCTCGATGTACATGGAGGATGAACCTGGCATGTTCATGCCTGTTAGGCGCCATATAATCTGTCATGTGTTGGTGCGCCTTAAAACCCAATTCAATTCAATTCAATTCATTTGCATACATGTAGTTATATCACTAGTGGATTATCGAAAATATTGAATGGTGTTATTCCACGCCCACACCGTAAGTTATGTGATAAATAATATTTACACAAGAGAAAAAAGCTCTTTAAACCTACATGAATAAATACATCTTAAACTAAGGTCTGCCACGCAATATTATAAAACTTGAGCTTGACGAAATTCATACAAATACAATGACCTAGATGTATTGGGTGCCTGCCAGTCATCAGTGCCCCCCTTGTAGGGGTACATATCGATGACACACAGTAGTCGTTCAGGATTATCCCATCCCTCGCTAACTTGTCTATATTTGGTGTCGGTATCTGATCAGAGCCGTGGAAACTTACGTCATTCCAACCCTGCCAAAAAATGAATTTCAAAATATTACTACACTATGTAATGGTTCCAATTTCGTGCTGTTTTGAAAGTGTCAAAATACTAGCATCATATGGAATATTTAAATATGGTGATTAATTTAGTATTTGATACATTAGATATGAACAAACTTATTATTACTGAATGTTGTTAAACTGCGCATCAACACATTTTAGGTTATTTAGAGCTGCCCCTGAGAGAAACATGCCCTACTCTGACTAACAAATAAATTCCTTGATGCTTCTTTAACATGCATGGAGGAAAGACTCCAATACACAGGACTGTTTATGTCCCCATCTTGCAAACGAGATTAGGGAAAGTGTCTTGTCCAAGAACAGGATGTTGTTTAACGGCTCATCAAGACATTATACTGGGTTATGTAAATCCGTCGGAGGATACGTAATATATAGGAATCCAGGAATCTACCCTACTCTTACTTAAGGAATATGGTTCTTTAACATGCTTGGATAGACTCCGATACACGGGACCGCCCGGGTTACGCATCCCCATCAGCGGATGAGGCTAAGGAAAAGTGTCTTGCCTAAGAACACACTGATGAAACTCATTAGCCCCTGTAATAGTGTGCGCCTTGAACCTGGGTCCTCTAGTTTCAAGTCAAGCATGCTATCCATTGGGCCACCAGTACAGAGTTATTAACTTGGAGTACAAAAATCTAGTAACTTGGAGTACACATAGCTATTAACTTGGAGCACAAAGAGCTATTAACTTGGAGTACAAATATATATTAACTTGGAGTACAAAGACTATTAACTTGGAGTACAAATATCTATTAACTTGGAGTACAAAAGAGCTATTAACTTGGAGTACAAAGGCCTATTAACTTGGAGTACAAAGAGATTAACTTGGAATAAAAAGAACTATTAACATAAGAGTACAAAGAGCTATTAACTTGGAGTATAAAGAACTTATAACTTGGAGTACAATGAGCTATTAACTTGGAGTACAAAGAGATATTAACTTGGAGTACAACAAGCTATTAACTCTAAATAAAAAGAGCTATTTACGTGGAGTACAAATCGCTATTAACTTAGAGTACAAATAGTATTAACTTATAGTACACATAACTACGAATTTGAAGCACAAAGAGCTATTAACCTTGAGTACAAATAGCTATTAACTTGGAGAACAAAGAGCTATTAACTTGGAGTACAAAGAGTAAATAACTAGAGTACAAATAGCTATTAACTTGGAGTACAAACAGCTATTAACTTGGAGTACAAAGAGCTATTAATTGGAGTACAAAGAGATTAACTTGGGATAAAAAGAACTATTAACTCTAAGTAAAAAGAGCTATTTATTTGGAGTATGAAGAGTTATTAACTTAAAGTACAAATAGCTATTAACTTAGAGTACAAAAAGCTATCAACTTTCGGTACATAGAGCTATTAACTTAGAGTACAGAGAGCTAAACTTGAAGTACAAAGAGATATTAACTGGAGTATAACGAGCTATTAACTTGGAGTACAAAAGAGCTATTAACTTGGAGAACAAAGAGCTATTAACTTGGAATACAAAGAGCTATTAATGTGGAGTACAAAGAGCTATTAACTTGGAGTACAAAGAGCTATTAATGTGGAGTACAAAGAGCTATTAACTTGGGGAACAAAAAGATAATAACGTAGAGTACAAAGATACTGACTTGGAGTACAAAGAGCAATTAGCTTAGAGTACAAATAGTATTTAACTTGGAGTACAAAGAGCTATTAACTTGGAGTATAAAGAGCTACTAACTAGGAGAACGAAGCTAATAACTTGGAGTACAAAGAGCTATTAACTTGGCAAACAAAGAGCTAATAACTTGGAGTATGAAGAGCTATTAACTTGGATTACAAAGAGCTATTAACTTAAAGTACAAAGAGCTTTTAAATTCAAGTACAAATAGATATTAACTTGGAATGCAATGAGCTACTAACTTTGAGAACAAAGAGCTATTAACTTGGAGTATAAAGAGCTATTAACTTTGAGAACAAAGAGCTATTAACTTGGAGTACAAAGAGCTATTTACTTGGAGTATAAAGAGCTATTAACTTGGAGTACAAAGAGCTATTAACTTGGAGTATAAAGAGCTATTAACTTGGAGAACAAAGAGTTGTTAAGTTGGAGTATAGAGAGCTATTAACTTGGAGCACAAATAGCTATTAACTTGGAGTACAGAGATATATTAACTTGGAGTACAAAGAGCTATTAACTTGGGGAACAAAGAGCTACTAACTTTGAGAACAAAGAGGTATTAACTTGGAATACAAACAGCTATTAACTTGGAGAACAAAGAGATATTAACATGGAGTACAAATAGATTAACTTGGAATAAAAAGAGCTATTAACTTAAGCGTACAAAGAGCTATTAACTTAAGCGTACAAAGAGCTATTAACTTAGGAGTACAGAGAGATATTAACTTGGAGTACAAAGCGCTATTAACTTGGGGAACAAAGAGCTATTAACTTGGAGTACAAAGAGCTACTAACTTGGAAAACAAAGAGCTATTAACTTGGAGTACAAAGAGCTATTAACTTGGAGAACAAAGAGCTATTAACTTGGAGTAAAGAGAGATAATAACTTGGAGTACAAAGAGCTAATAACTTGGGGAACAAAGAGCTATTAACTTGGAGAACTATTAATTTGGAGTACAAAGAGCTATTAACTTAAAGCATAAAGAGCTATTAACTTGGAGAACAAAGAGCAATTAACTTGGAGAAGAAAGAGCTATAAACTTGGAGACCAAAGAGCTATTAAATTAAGAGTACAAAGAGCTAATAACTTCGAGTACAAGATACTAACTTGGAGTACAAAGATATATTAACTTGGAGTACAAAGAGCTAATAACATGGAGTACAAAGAGATATTAATTTGGTGTACAAACAGCTATATACTTGAAGTATAAAGAGCTATTATATTTCATTATGATACTAGAGTCACACAAATCCATTTACAGAGAGATAATAACTTGAGTACAAAGGGCTAATAACTTGGGGAACAAAGAGCTATTAACTTGGAGAACTATTAATTTGGAGTACAAAGAGCTATTAACTTAAAGCATAAAGAGCTATTACCTTGGAGAACAAAGAGCAATTAACTTGGAAAACAAAGAGCTATAAACTTGGAGAACAAAGAGCTATTAAATTAAGAGTACATAGAGCTAATAACTTCGAGTACAAGATACTAACTTGGAGTACAAAGATTTATTAACTTGGAGTACAAAGAGCTAATAACATGGAGTACAAAGAGATATTAATTTGGAATACGAACAGCTATATACTTGAAGTATAAAGAGCTATTATATTTCATTATGATACTAGAGTCACACAAATCCATTTTTTCTGTATTAAATTAGACAGGTGTGAAACAAACTGGTTGTTTACAACAATGAATTCAACTGGACTAGTATAAATGTACCAAGAAAACTCATTTCAACATGGCTGTTGTTTTGTCCAAAAATGGATTTTGTATACTGGAAACTTAGAATCTAGTATTATACTCAACACCATAAAAGAACATCTTAAAATAATATTACAGAGAACCTAGAATTTTTTCTTTCAAATTCATAAAATCACAAAAACAAAATATACAGTTACATACAATAAGTAAATTACCAAGTCATCTGCCACGATCAGTATGATGTGTGGCTGTCTGTATCCATGGCAACCAAGAACATACGAGATGCAATACAAAAGGAATGTTCCAACGTTCATCTCTCATACTCTCAATCCCCTCACTTCTTACACCTACAACAATAAGCAAGTTAGACAAATTAATATAATTTCAAAGAGAAGTTATGAAAATTGGGTTAACTATATTGAATTTTAAGAGTTACTGGTGTCTCATCACTTATCGGCATATTTATAAGCTTTTAATAAAATAATATTTAAAACAGATGTAATCGTTTCATTTACTACCACCATATGAAGGCTTAGCCTTTTGTACGCAATATACAATGACTTTAAAGTAGAATTGGGGAAACCCCACTGGAAACCCGATTATAATTAAGTACTATGTAAAACGCGGATTCTTTGTCACCAACCCAAAAGTTTTCATGATATTTTTAATATCATTAAAACAAAAACATTCCCTTCATTTGTTCATTTTAAATTCTATTTTTTTCCATTTTGACATTTTATGAACCAATTAAGGGTAGTGATGTACGCTTACTCACCGGCATTCAGTATGTACACGTTATTTCATTGTCAATTTGAGATTAAAAATAACAACTTCACCCATTTTAAAAAAAAGTGTGTTTTTGTTTTATTATTAAAATTGATATGAACATATTGTTAACTGACTTAATATTTTAAGAAGGACAATTGTTGTTTTAAAATAACTTGTTTATCCTCTGCTGTACTATTTGAATTGAAAATTTAATTGAGAACACAGTGACAGTTTAATTTGTTTGATTGGTGTTTAACATAACTGTTCAGCACATTTAAGCATGAAGGCTGCGTGTGTATGACTGTTGATGTTTAGTGGTGGTGGCAGACCACCCACTTATTCCTGAGTAGAACCCGAGTACTGTGTACCCCATGTCATCCTTAAGAATCTAGTTCAACACTTTCTCATTTACAAAAAGAGCTTTCAGCATGTTCAGTGGTGTGTCCCTCCCTGAAAAAAAGGATAAAAGTTGCCAACGAAAATCTACATCCGGAATAAATATAATCACGGAAACATATGATTTAAATGAATATCACAGAAACTGTTATGCACCGAAAACTGGTTTAACGGTCATAATATGTTAAACAACATTCAGTGCTTGTGCAAGTTTTAATATATATATATTATATATAAATTATACATAAATTAAACAGCTTTTAGTAGTATTGAGTGGAACAAACTGTGGACAAAGTTGTGTGCACACAGTGGGGAGTTTTAAGTCAGCTCTACAACAATCTAAACATAAACAGCGTTAATTATCTCTCTTCCGTTGCGACTGATGCCGTCATTGGTCCTGCAACGTACTTATTCAGATTCATTGAGTGAGCCATAGACCTACTGGTTACAGTACCCTATTGCAAAAACCGGTCTGATTGGCAGAAAAAAGTATGCATACTTAAGCCCCATTTTGATTGGATGAGAGACCAGGTGGGAAATTCATGTTAACTTGATTTGCTATTTATTTCTGATTATTTTACACAGCTTTCATTCATATGCTTATCTCGTTGGAAAATCATAGGTACCCAAAACAATGTTATTACATGCTAAAGCGTTTGGACGAGGCAGGTAGACACACGTGGGCCAGCGAATTTAGAAGTTTATTGTACAAATTTGTTTTTGGGTATGCGTGGATTTCACATGAGATCGGCAATCCAAATTTGTTTTTGACTATGTTTAAGCAAAGAGTAAAAGATTTATATATGCAAATATGGCATGGAAAGGTTGATGTATCAAGTAAAGCTTATTATTACAAACACTATAAATCATTGCTTAATATTGAACAATATCTCTCTGTGGAAATGTCATATATACTAAGAAGTTCTCTATCTAGATTTCGATGATCTTGTCATAATTTAGCTATTGAAAAGGGTAGACACTTAAATGTAGAAAGAAATATGAGGTTGTGTCCTTTATGTTATGCTAGAAATATATCAGTAATAGAAGATGAATTTCACTTTATAATGGAGTGCAGAGAATATGAGGAATATCGAATTCTATTTTTCAGAGCACATTGGCTGGTTGACAGATCTTTGAATATGTTTTATCAACTTATGTCATGTACAAATACTAAAGATATCTTATACATTGCAAAATTTATACATAGATCAAACGAAAAACGTAAACTGATATCGATAACAATTTCTTGAATTAGATAAATATAGAGTTTACATGAAGAATGTTAAGTAGATATTAGATATAGACAAAACGTAAAGCTTCTACTTAATTTGTTTATACATTCTATGTTTGTAATCTGAAATTATTATAAACATGTTGTATTCATATATCTTTATCCATGTAATGTATAATAATGTTATTATGCTGTTCAACTTGTTTCTTATGATGGGCCGGTGGCCTAAATTATGAAATTTCTTGACTTGACTTTATTTCTGCGATATAGCAGAATAAAAAAGAAGTCATGACCTTTGGACACATAGAAGTGGCACTAAAAATAGGGGTTGTTGGAAGATTCGCCCCACATATTGAGTTCTATACACAGGTGTACCGATTATGAGTAGGAGTTAATGGGGGCACAGACATATTAATGTTATTAGGTCTGTGATGGAGGGGAAAATAATCTATAAATACAGACCTGCCAAAACCTTTTAACAAAAAATCCTGGTATCTTTTAAATTGAAGATTTAAAGTGCGCGAAGAAGATTTTTAATGGAAATTTGGAGCTTGCGACTTGATTTTCACACTTATTTTTTTAAAAGGACAAATTTAATTATTTTTTCATGAAAGTGCATTTATCTTTCTAAACTGATGCGAGCTGTCTTCATAACTCTTATAAAAATTATAATGACATCATCATGGCAGCAGCTGTTATAGTGATATGTACCACACACAAGGAGTAGTACATAAAATACACGTCTACGAATGGCTAGGGTGTATCTATAAACGTCTGTATGTGAAAAAAGTCACTCAGTACGTCAAATAATTCATAATTTTGATAGAGCATCAAAAAAAACCTGACCAATCAGTGACCAGAAATAACTTGAGACAAAAACATTCTGGTAGGTGATAAACTCG
>JAWPHD010017779.1:40000-42970 GCA_037043455.1 Cyrtodaria siliqua | reverse complement strand
TAGAGTCACCACCGGTCTTTCGTAGTGATGGTAGATCAAAGATCAGCAGAGCTTATGCCATGGTGCGGTGTCCGTCATCTGCCTGTCCGTCCGTAAACGTTTTTGTAGCCACTACTCCTCTGAAACTACTTGACATGAAACTTCACAGGAAGGTTGATCTAGCTATCAAAAACCTATCAGTGGAGCTTCATACAGTCAATGAATTACCTCTTGTTATTAGGCAATCATTTTTAAACATATAAACAAGACCTCTGCCCTCACAAATCTCTTAGTTTCAATTCCTCACGACAAAGCTGCAAGTGTTTTACCACCGATTTGCTTCAGCCTTCTGTAGGAAGGCGTCTCTGTGGTCGTGTGGTTAACATAGTTGCACTGTAAACCTTTTCACCTCTCACAACTGTGGGTTCGAAGACCACTAGGGACTCGGCTTGTAAGTGAGGTGATGTTGATTCATATGGATGGTGGGAGGTGTACAGTACTGGTTTAACCCAGAAATAAGTGGCTGGTCTGCCTCCACCACGAACAACAGCATAATAATACATAGAACTTTGCTTATGATGACATTTTCAATGGGATTCAACTAATCAGCAGTTTGCTTTTGGAAATACAAGTGTAGGTAACATTAGGTATTTAATAGGCACATATATATGTATTATGAGCAAACCATTTGGAGTAAATTGGCTACAACAGATTTGTGTGTGAAATTTGGCAGTTCTATTTAATACTGTAAGTCCATGCTCTCAGTACGAACATATAACACTTCTATGGTGTAATCGGTAAACACGTCTAGCCTTTAGGGGGAAAACTCAGGTTCAAATCCTGATGGGAGTAATTGTTCGGAACAAGAGCTGGATTAGAAATTTCTAAATTATGGATATAATTCAATACTGAATTAAAACGTCAGAATATCATAGGTTATGTCAGTGAGGAATAAGGCAATTGAAAATGCAGTGGTATATATGTCTGAAAGAGTGACAGTTGGTGTTTCTTAAGCTTTTAAAGTCATGAAATACAATTAAAATGAAAAGCTATGCTTTGCTGCAGTGACTGATCCTTGTTATTTTGTTTTAAATATGTTTACCATTTGTTAAATTAAAGACTTCATTACAAGAGATGCCCAAGTTAGTTAAAATAATCTTCCCTGTGGTCCTACTTCTCCAAAAAGTAGCAGTATGGGTGGTCTCAGTAGTAGTAAAGTTAGTAGAAGTTGTGTCATGTCAGTAGTAGTAGCAGTAATCTTAGTAGTAGCAGTGGCACTGGTAGTAGGAGTAGTAGTAGAAGTAGTAGCAGAAGCCGTAATGTTGCTGTATTAGTAGTAGTAGCAGTGGCTGGAGTCAGAGTAGTAGTAAAGTAGTAAAAATAGTAATAGTGATGGTAGTAGAAGGTAGTAGTGGGAGGGCAAGTGGGGTGTCATAACAGGAAATTAAATTTGCTGATAACAGATAAAAACACAGTTAACAGTTGATATACATTTTGTTTATAACAGAATAACAGAAATAACCCTTGATCTCCTCAGTAGCAGTAGTAGTAGTAGAAGTAAAAGTGGTGACAGTAGTAGTAGTAGTAGAAGTAGTGCCAGTAGTAGTAGTAGTAGTAGTAGCAGCAGCAGTAGTAATAGCAGCAGCAGTAGTAGGAAGAGTAGTAGCAACAGCAGCAGCAGTAGTAGAAGTAGTAACTGTAGTGACAGTAGTAGAAGTAGTAGTAGTAAAGTAGTGACAGTATACAGTTATCACATGTGTGTTTGGGGAACAGTCAAAACTGTTTTCCCGAGGTGGAGGGGATGGCAGTGTGAACTGTTTCCCGAGGCCGATAGGCCGATGGAAACAGTTCACACTAACATCCGCCGACACCAAGCGAAAAAAGTTTTGACTGTTCCCCAAACACACATGTGATAACTGTTTTATCACCTGATTAATGTTACTGTACGAAACAGTGAAAATGAAAATTAGTTTTATAATGGGAACCTATGGTGAAAAAACCAACATGACGTCACGCAAACGAAATTCCAGCACGTGTGGGAAACAGTCGAAACTAAAGCCCGGTAACAGTTCGTTTTCACCGGGAACAGTCTTTTCCTTAGTGAATTAGCAAGAAATGACGATATAGCATTTATATAGGAGATCAGGTAATAATAGTAGTTGTAGTAGTAGCAGCAGCAGTAGTAGGAATAGTAGTAGCAGAAGTAGCAGCAGTAGTAGAAGTAGTAACTGTAGTGATAGTAGTAGTAGTAGAAGTAGTAGTAGTATAAGTAGTGACAGTAGTAGTAGTAGCAGTAGCAGCAGCAGCAGTAGTAGTAGTGACAGTAGTGCAAGTAGTAGAAATACTGGCAGCAATAGTAGTAGTAGTAGTAGAAGTAGTGAAAGTAGTAGCAGCAGCAGCAGCAGTAGTAGTAGTAGTAGCAGCAGCCGTAGTAATATTAGTAGTAGTAGTAGTAGAAGTAGTGACAGTAGTAGTAGTAATAGTAGTAGTAGTAGTAATGGTAGTAGTAGCAGCAGCAGTAGTAGCATCATAAGTAGTAGCAGCAGCAACAGTAGTAGTAGTAGCGGTGCGGTACCACTCAAGCTAAATACCAGTGTATACCGATAATACCGTGCACCTCTAACTATGGCATACTCTTCGAAAAGTGCGTGGATAATAATCATGCATTATAATCGAGCATTTGAAAAATATTGACGACAACGATAACTTATTCGTGTTGTGATTAATTCAATGTAAGTATGAACTCTGAAGTGTAGAGTCACCGCCGGTCTTTCGTAGTGATGGTAGATCAAAGATCAGCAGAGCTTATGCCATGATGCGGTGTCCGTCATCTGTCTGTCCGTCCGTAAACCTTTTTGTAGCGACTACTCCTCTGAAACTACTTGACATGAAACGTCACAGGAAGGTTGATCTAGCTATCAAAAACCTATCAGTGGAGCTTCATACAGTCAATTAATGACCTCTTGTTATTAGGCAATCATTTTTAAACAT
>JAWPHD010017779.1:0-35000 GCA_037043455.1 Cyrtodaria siliqua | reverse complement strand
TAGTGAATTAGTAGCAGGAGAAAAAGTAATAGTAAAGTAGTAGAAATAGAGTAGTATTAGTAATGGACGTTTAAATAGTAGTAGTAGTGTATTAGTAGTAGTATATGTAAGCCAAAGTGATAAATGACCCAATTCTTATTAAACAGAAGTTTGTTGCGGGTGAGAAATGCTGATATACTATTTGATTATAAATATACATGTAACTTTATTTAAAACTCCATGATTATAGTAATTTCCTCATCATTCAATACAAAATAGCACTCTGGCTGGTTAAAAGTTAACAAAAAACAAAGAAAAAACAAGCTTGATCTGGGGATCGAACCACAACCTATGGGTTTTGGGATAATTTCCCCCCTCGGAAAGTCGGTAACGCAAAAGCGTCTCGTGAGCGAAAGTTTTAGCTCAGTGGATAGAGCACCTGACTTGAAATCAGAAGGTCGTGTGTTCGAGTCCCAAAGAGGCTATTTTTTCTTCTGTAAATCATAATGTTACCTGTGTATAGGTACGATGTGCACTGGTCCATGTCTATACAATAAATGATGTCCTGCCTTATATTTGCTCGCTTAAATACCCGATTTCAACATAAGCTGGTGAACATGAAGTTACAAATAACGACACGCCCACAAAGAAGAAATCGATTGATATAGAGACTGTAGCTTTAAGTAATGCATTTTTTACATTAAATATAGATTCAACAAAAAAACGTAGTTTGTTTAATAGTTCAGATATACAATATACATGTATGTATTTATTTACACGAAATATATATGCCTAATCATCATTCAGATACCATAAACCTGTGATTGGGTTGAGTACTGTAATAGTTATAATGTCCTGAGATTGTGTTGCTATCATAACTATGCAAGATGCATACAATTAATATTTGAAGGCAATATGATAACAACATTAGGCGTCGCTTCATACGAATACTAACTGACTAGTGTTCAAATTGCAAAACAAGTGAATGTTATTTAGAGCTGCTCCAAGAGAAACCCAGAAGATACAGAGAACTCTACGAGTATTTGCCTTAAGAATGCTGGTTATCGTTTTACTAAAATGGCTTGCAGTGTGTAACAGCAACACTGAAATGTCATTCTCAGTAATAACTTCAGCTCAGCACATATGAATATATTGGAGATATTCACTGCGGAATTGCCAGTTGCAAGATCATACTGTAAATTACCATGAATCTCAAAAGTAGATATGCAAGTCGAACAGGAGATGTAGCATTCTATGCCACAGTCAACCATACACGCACACAGATACAAACAGCAACTACAAAGATGAATAAAAGGAAAGGTATGACATCACAAACATAAATAGTTGAGAACAGGGCTATCACCTTGGAACTGTCAGTGGCAAAAAAGTCCGCTGGGGGTTTAAACCAGGTTCTAGGTGCACCTAATTTCACCCTTAGCTATTGCCATCACAATAAACGGGACAATGTAAATACAGACATACCTCCAGGTTATATTCTCCAATAAACGAGGAAGCATTAATAGAGAATATAATAAATAATGAAAAGGGGATCCCTTGGAAGCAACAAGCACACACACGAGATACAAGTAGCAGGCTCGGCATTATTGAGTCTGCAATATAAGTATAATACATAAATGATCATATATATATATAACATCCAAACAATATCCTAGAAAGTCACAAAGAAAGTACAAGAGAACAAAGAGTTTTGATTGAATGTGGTCATAATGATTTAAAAATAACTGTTTTATATTTACATGCTATATTTTATTGAGTGAAACTCTTTATTTTATTTACATTTAATTTCTTCATATCCTAGCAATATATACTTTATAAGAATATACTAACATATAGTTTCATGTTGATTTTAAATATCTAACCATTTGTTAATTTCTTTCGTTTTGCGTCTTGATCAGTTTTTATGCAGATTAATACACTACTTCTTGTCTGTTTCAACATTACGCATAAGCGGGTTGTCAGTAATGACCACATACTGTGATAATTTCCCATTATATTGCAACACTAGAATACTTCAATGCCACATGAATTTGGGGATTTAAGTTTAATATTTCATCCCGTAGCCCATCAAGGTGTTTAAATAACCAATGAGCTGAGACAGACTCTATCTTTTTTGTAGCATGGTGTACTTAGTAACACTGTGACGTCATAGTGACCGTACTCTAAATTCCAATATCTGGTAGTTGTAGTACGGTAAAGACACGGCCCTTTAGTTACCCTAAATTAAACGATTTAATGCTCTGCATTCATCAAAGGAAATGTCACCGACCATGCTACAATATAGCAATTATGCCATACGTTTGTTGCTATCATGATTATACAAAGCATGAATACACTGAATACCTAAAGGCAATATGATACCTAAATGCAAAATGATAATATATTATACCATTATTGTCATACGTTTGTTGCTATCTTAATTATACAAAGCTTGAATACACGGAATACCTAAAGACAATATGATAATATAGTATAGCATTATTGCCATACGTTTGTTTCTATCATCATTATACAAAGCATGAATACACGGAATTCCTAAAGGCAATATGATACCTAAAGGCAATATAATATGATAATATGGTTTGGAACTATTTCACATAAATAATGATTTACTCGAGATTAAGTGGATATAAAAGTCGAACAGGAAATCCAGCATTGAGGGTCCACAGTCAACCACAAACAAGCACAGAAAAAAACACTACGAACGGGAATAAAAAAGAAGATATGACATCACAAACATAAATGTGTTGACAATAGGCCTACCGCATTGGAACGGCCAGTGGCAAAAACGGTCGCTGAGGTTTAAACCTTGTTCTAGGGTGCACCAAACCTCACTCTTACCCTATTGTCATCCCAATAAACGGGACAATGTGAATACAAATATACCTCCAGGTTATATTCTCCAGTAAACAAGGAAGCATTAATAGAGAATATAATAAATAATGAAAAGGGGATCCCTTGGAAGCACCAAGCACACACACGAGATACAAGTAGCAGACTCGGTTTTATTGAGTCTGCAATATAAGTATAATACATAAATGATCATATATATATATAACATCAAAACAAAATCCTAAAAAGTCACAAAGAAAGTACAAGAGAACAAAGCATTTTGATTGAATGTGGTCATAATGATTTGTAAATAACTGTTTTATATTTACTTGCTATATTTTATTGAGTGAAACTCTTTATTTTATTTACATTTAATTTCTTCATATCCTAGCAATATATACTTTATAAGTATATACTAACATATAGTTTCATGTTGATTTTAAATATCTAACGTTTTGTTAATTTCTTTCGTTTTGCGTCTTGATCAGTTTTTATGCAGATTAATACACTACTTCTTGTCTGTTTCAACATTACTCATAAGCGGGTGGTCAGTAATGACCACATACTGTGATAATTTCCCATTATATTGCAACACTATAATGCTTCAATGTCACATGAATTTGGGGATTTTAGTTTAATATTTCAATTTTACGGTTATGTAATAGATAGAGTCTGGTCACAGCGAGTTGGCTTATATAAACACAGAGATGGGCGTAGCCCATCGAGGTGTTTAAATAACCAATGAGTTGATACAGACTCTATCTTTTTTGTAGCAGGGTGTACTTTGTAACACTGTGACGTCATAGTGACCGTACTCAAAATTCCAATATCTGGTAGTTGTAGTACGGTATAGACATGCCCCTTTAGTTACCCTAAATTAAACGGTTTAATGCTCTGCATTCATCAAAGGAAATGTCACCGACCATGCTACAATATAGTATTATTGCCATACGTTTGTTGCTATCATAATTATACAAAGCATGAATACACTGAATACCTAAAGGCAATATGATACCTAAAGACGATATGATAATATATTATAGCATTATTGCCATACGTTTGTCGCTATCATAATTATACAAAGCATGAATACACGGAATACCTAAAGGCAATATGTTACATAAAGGCAATATAATATGATAATATGTTTGGGAACTATTTCATATAAATAATGATTTACTCGAGATTAAGTGGAAATAAAAGTCGAACAGGAAATCCAGCATTTTGGGTCCACAGTCAACCACAAAAAAGCACAGAAAAAAAACCTACGAAGGTGAATAAAAAAGAAGATATGACATCACAAACATAAATGTGTTGACAATAGGCCTACCGCATTGGAACGGCCAGTGGCAAAAACGGTCGCTGAGGTTTAAACCAGGTTCTAGGGTGCACCAAACCTCACTCTTACCCTATTGTCATCCCAATAAAACGGGACAGTGTAAATAAAATATCCCCACCAGGCTATATTCTCTAACAAACCCGGCAACATTAAGTAATAGATAGAGTCTGGTCTGGACGAGTTGGCTTATTTAAACACCGGTGTTTAAATAATAGCCCATCGAGGTGTTTAAATAACCAACGAGCTGAGACAAACTTTTTCTTATTTGTAGCATGGTGTACTTAGTAACACTGTGACGTTATAGTGACCGTACCTAAATTCCAATATCTTGTAGTTGTAGTACGGTATAGCCCCTTTAGTTACCCTAAATTAAACGATTTAATGCTCTGCATTTATCAAAGTAAATGTCACCAAATTGTTGGGCCTCTTGTTTGTCTCTTTCATTGTATTATCAAGTCCTTGTTTGCAGTACAGTGCGGACCTACGATGCCATTGCGTTCGGACGCTGTGGTTTCTATAGGACCCTTTATCTCATTTTTACTGGTAAATGCTAACATATAGTTGATTTTAAATTTATAACCATTTGTTAATTTCTTCCGTCTTGCGACTTGGTCAAAATTCTGAACTATTGATTTTATGAATATTGAGTTCTGCTCAACCCGGTGCTAGGGGGCATGAACGGTAGCAAGCATATTTCACTACAGTTCATGAACCAAACCGAGACTGACATATTTCGTATTTATAGTGTTCGGCCGTTTCCAAAGGTCCACTCTCATACTCTTTTGTTCAGTTTTTACGCAGATAAATACACTACTTCTTGTCTGTATCGATATAACCCATAAGCGGGTGGTGAGTAATGGCTACATACTGTGATAATTGACCATTGAATTGTAACACTAGCATGCTTCAATATCGGATGAATTCGGGGTTTAAACGTAATATTTCAGTTATGTAGCATTACTGCAATACGTTTGTGGCTATCATAATTATACACAACATTAATGCGCTGAATACATATTGACTCGTGGTTAAAGCAAAAATGACCTATTCGAAAATTTAAGGAAATGCATATGAATTATAAATTTTATTGTCGTCACGTAAACAAGTTTTTGGTAATAACGTATCAAATATACGTTATCATTTTTAAAATATATTTGTTTAGGCTAGTCGCATGCAATTAGTTTTTATATCAAGATGTTCGTTTTGTTAAGACCTTTCATCTAATATATAACCCATGTATTGGAGTCTATCCTAACAAGAACCATACAAGTAATTATAAAAATCGAACATTAAAAGTAGCATTCAAGGACTGCAGTCAACCATAAACACACAGAGAAACAAACAACAACTTTAATGATGAATAAAAGGCAAACTAAGACTTCACAAACACGAAAGGGTTGACACTAGGTCTACCGCCTTGGAACGGTCAGTGGCCAAAAATGACATGTAAATAAGGATATCCGCGCCAGGTTAAATTCTCTAACAAACAAGGCAGCATTAATATGCCATATAAGTAAAATAAAGTATGAAAGTAGATTTAAATCATCATGTATATGTAATGTAAAAAGCTAAAGCCTATAAAGCCACAAAGTAAGTACTCAATGGCTTTACAGAAACCAGAGCAACAAGAGAACAAACCGTTAAGGGTACGACAAGACAATATTAAATACAAACATCAAACGCTACCGTCCTTTTGGGCTTTAGGTAGACGTCATCATAGGGTCCACAATCTGTCCGGTCATCGCAAAATCAAAGAGGAAAGCATAGTGGCGAACGGTAAATGGGTCCGCCACTAAGCAGTGCGTTGCAAAATGAAATGGTCGTAACCTCTTTTGATAAACTTGTTAACAAGCATGAAATTTGGAATAATAATTCCTTAGTATGTCCTATTCATGTCAAGAACATGAGCGACCTCAATTTCCCATGTTTATGCTCCCCGAAGGAAGAACATATGCAATTTCACACATTGATAGCGGGCAATGGGAGGAATTGCAGAGTATAAGTACCATAACTCTATCGTCATTCAAATTATAGTTATTGCCCTTTGCAATTTTATACTAATAATTATTGTGCGGAGCATAACCCCAAAACTACTAATGGAACTGAAATGATATTTCACATTATGACAGAGGCCATTGAGAGGTCCGTGTCTCTGTCCGTCCTTCCGTACGCCTGGATAATTTTTTTAGTGGGTTTTGTTTTGTTAGAATGGTGTTTTAGGCCAATTTTAGCACATGTTAGCCCATACATGACGGTGTGTGTTTTTTGTGGTAGAAGCAGACCACCCCATTTGTCCTGGGGAGAACCAGAACTGTAAACCTGTTAACGGCACATCATCACGTTATAGGTTATTCGGAGATGCCCAAGAGAGAGGGGAATGACTAAAATACAAATTAATCTGGGAGCTTGCCCTCCCGCCCATCTGAAAAAATAATCCAAAAGTTGTGTCGCATTAATACAGCATGGTTTTCGCATCGAGACTATCTGTCATTGGTTATATTCGTTTGCTAAACAATAACCAGCATGTTCGCAGGAGACCAAAATTTGTTCCAAACGTATACGTTGTGCAATCTCAAAATTGATTTGGTAATAACGACTTACAGGGTAAAGTGTAAAACACATTTTAGCTTATTTTAATTTTAAGCAGTGGTGTTAAATTGTCTTTCTTATACTTGAACTTTTTTTAAACAATATTTTATGAAAGTAAGTTTATGTAAGTGCAAACATTTAAATACCAAACATATGCAAAATATCTCGGTCAAGAATCACCTGTCGTCTCATTTACTAACCCAAACAGTTTTCTCAAATTTTCAAATTATTTGCATAACACGCAGGTGGGAAAATGTTTTAGGGGATATTCCCAAACATTTCAGACGTTTCACATTTCGTAAGGCGCCCATATTATGTTGCAGTTGATATCTGTCATGCAACTCTTTACTATTATGTTAAGATTTAATATCACCATACGTGCAATCCGATATATGCAGCGACTGCAATTATTATCCCCAAATATATTCCGAATGCTAGAGGTTATGCTGTCATCATTATATCTTACAAGCAAAGATTTTTGTTTTGATAATGTCGTAATTTAATACTGAAACAAAACACCACAACTTACATCAAGATGTTATAAGAAAGTTAATGGATAGAGCATCAAACATATTTAATTCTTAAATTGTTTTTTATAATTTTACAACGCATGTATCCATATGTTAATATATATTGTTTTGTAAATGTTCAGTTGTTTATTCGTTGTTTAGTATGACTGTATAAATGTAATCATGTTTTAAGCAATCAAATCCAAACTCATTTCGAGTACATTCGTCACATACTTCACCGACATCACTATATGCATCCTACACAACCCATATTTGTCTCCTGCGGACACATTGGTCCTTTTTGTGATCTTTAATGTTTCCGCGGATATATAGTATGGTATTCATATCATTATTAATGATTCGGATGTATACTTATTTGTTATACGCGTGCAAACTGTTCTACTTTTAAATTTTATGACTATATACATGTACGCATCCCATCATTAATAATGGTATGAATACGCTAATATATGAAAACCACTGCACTATATATCAAGTTAGATTATACATTTTTTAGTTCATTTCAAAACAATTTAATAATATGAGTATATTTGGGGTGGTATGGGAAATAGTGTACGTTTTCACAGTCATGCCCATACGATAAATTATGATCATGAAATCATGATTTATTATGTCCACCTTTTTGGAAATGTGTTCGCGCCTGGTAGTATACTATTTTGATAGACTTAAACATGTGGAATACAGACTACTTTGTAAACTCTCCATGCTTAAAGTGTCCATTGACCAGAACGATATAAAACGGGGTATGTCTCACACTATTTGTTCCCAGAAGGTGCAAAATAGCATCAACTGAGTTTTTACCACCGTTCATGGACAGTCTCAATCGAACCGAAACTGAAATATTTCTTGTATTTGTCTTGTTCGGCGATTTCCAAATTTCTCATTTCATACTCCTTTTTTTCATAGGAACCTTTTCTCTTTTTAATAACGTTACGGAATTAAATAAACTTAGTTACAAGGTATCTTAGAATACGTTCTTTCAAATTTATAGTTTTCGTTACCGCTCAATATCAAATACGAACTAATTTGTTAATTAGTATTACATTTATCATACATGCTTTTCTTTTCTATTATAATCATGTGGTTTTCAAAACTGGTATTCATGAATATACAAGTTATAATAACCGCAAAATACGATATTACAGATGATAATACCATAAATTAAATATGTCAAACCACGTCAACGTTTCATAAAACATCGGCAGTTTTATCAAATTTGAGAACCGTTTTCAAATAAAGGCATGTTAAATCAGAACAAGAGAGTATCTTGTGAGTTTATCCCCTGAAAAAAATGTGTGTAGTAAAGATTCTGCAATTTTTGTTTTGTCATTCTCCTTTAATACTATCTAGTACGCAGTATATATTTTACACGTCAACTCATTTTTTGCAACATTCCTTTACCAGGTGAAAACGATTATTTTATAATTTGAATGGCTTTCGAGTCACTTTATTAGAGAAGTCTGATATAGAAGTTATTCATTCATAATTGGAATGACAACCTTGTTTACGTACATTTGTTTTGGAAATGAGATAGTGTCTGAATTGTTTAAGTTTGTGTGAATGAGAATTTCAAGCAGGCTGCATAACAAACTCCCAACTAAATTGCATTTTGTTTATTTCGTCAACTGTTTTCTCGTATAGGGCAAAGCATTTTGTCAGAAACTGGCAACATTCCCGCTGGCCATTGAATGGTATGCAAATACCACATTAAAAGATTCATCATCATATGCATATGATCTTCGACGTGGCTAAAATGTTCGAACTATTGACATTTTAAATATTGAGTTCTGCTCAACCTGACGCTAGAGGGCGCTAGCGGACGTGTACAGTAGCAATCATGTTTACATTGTAAATTTCTACAATTATACACATATTCATAATATATATGGTATTCCTCTCGGATGACTTTATATAATTATATATCTTTTAATAATTTATAAAAAAAATGTGTCGCTGGTGAATCCGTCCATATGTATTCGTTCCTTGCCAAATTGTACGATAACAGCCTTGACCTGGATTCACATTTAAACATTTTAAAAAATGAAAGCTATATGTACCTTATTTTGAAGTAAAATACCGTCAAACTGACTAGTTGGTGATGATAATAGAAATAATACTTATTATAAGTAGTAGTAGTAGTAGTAGTAGCAGTAGCAGCAGTAGCAGTAGTAGTAGTAGTAGTAGTAGTAGTAGCAGTAGAAGTATAGTAGTAGTAGTAGTAGTAGTAGTAGTAGTAGCAGTAGTAGTAGTAGTAGTAAGTAGTAGTAGTAGTAGTAGTAGTAGTAGCAGTAGTAGTAGGAGTAGTAGTTGTAGTAGTAGTAGTAGTAGTAGCAGTAGCAGCAGTAGCAGTAGTAGTAGTAGTAGTAGTAGTAGTAGCAGTAGTAGTAGTAGTAGTAGTAAGTAGTAGTAGTAGTAGTAGTAGCAGTAGCAGTAGCAGTAGTAGTAGTAGTAGTAGTAGTTGTAGTAGTAGTAGCAGTAGCTGTAGCAGTAGCAGTAGCAGTAGTAGTAGTAGAAGTGTTTACAAGTCAAACAGAAAATGCAACATTCACAGACCACAGTTAATATATACCATAAACGCGCATTACATTATAAATTAAAGTTGTATGTACAAAAGCTGCACTGGCAAAATATAAAAATGAAGTAGATCTTAGCCACGATAACTATGACACATGATGTAGTGAATACGATAATGTTACATGTCAATGTTTGCGGTAAATAAGAACGAACACGTGTATGACCTGCATACATTTAGGAATGCGGATAATGTTTGTCCTACCTTCCTAGGTACCGTACGTATATCACAGAATAGTAATACAGTCGGTGCATTATATTTTAATGTCATGTTTGAGGTCAAGCGGATACATGCGGTTTGTTGCAAAAGAATATATGCTCGCATAATAGGATATCTTATTTTAGTAAGTCAAATTTTAGTAAGTCAAACGGTATAACAAAACATATAGTATATCATACCAACATTAATGTATGTATTAACATATACCTGGAGAACTAATCAATGGCAAATTTAAAATAATTTTTGATTCTGAATCAAAAGTTTACCTATTATTTACTGACAGCATACAGTAAAATCAGATTCTTAAAATAATACCTTCATGTTATCAGTAATTGCTGTCATCGGACATTCATTTTATATTGTATAAATGTATATGTTATATTTAATAGGACGGACGAACTTGTTCCTCCCTCACACCGATGGTAATAATTAAAAAAAATACACCCATGCATGCTTATGAGATAATAAAGTTAGATATAAAATTCGAACAGTGTGGCATTCAAGGGATATAGTCAACACCACAGAAACAAACAACAACTACACAGACGAATAAGAGTCAAGATATGACATCACAAGCATCAGCTGATTGACAATAGGGTTACCGCCTTGGAATGGTCAGTGGCAAAAAAGACCGCTGGAGGTTTAAACCAGGCTCTAGGGAGCACCAAAGGAATAAGCCCAGTATGGATCCATTTCCGGGTCGTAGGGTGCATAAATAGTTTCCATTTTTAATGAAGTTTTCTTAGATGTTTGTGCCTATTTATTTATCCACCAGAACTTAAAATTGAAAGTCATTGCTTGTAAATAATGTTATTTTATTTTGATATTTTTCAGAAATATTTCTTCCCAGTGCATGTGAGTAGAGGTCACGGTGAAGTTATCAGTCCATGGCGTGTATATGGGAATTTACATAGTGACAATGTGTAATGTGATTTCGTGTGAAACAAATCCTATGATGTGCTTGTCTTCTGTTAGTGATATATTGATAAATCATCAAAAAATCATCAAAAAACCATAAAATCATCAAAAATTGTAGAAATGACCATAACATGGTCAATATCTGTCAAAAAAAAATCAAAAAAAATCACTAAAATTACTAAATCATCAAAATTGTGAACTAAAATCATCAAAATTCTGGACCAAAACCCATAACATGGTCAATATCTGTCAAAAAACCCATAACCTACCTATCCATGGACTGGCTTCGCCCGCCAGGTTGGCAAAATACATAGCCCACCTACCCATGGCTCAAAATATATATATATTTCTAGACCAAAATATATATATGGCTTGGCTTCGCCCGCCATGGTCGCCCACCATAGCTTCATCATGGTCCCCCCACACAAAGACTAACGATGCTCAACGTATCGTCTTACCAGCATGTAGTTACGTCTTACCAGCATGCCGGTGGCTTCGCCCGCCATGGCTTCGCCATGGTCCCACACATATAACGCCTAGAATGCAGCGAGGCTTCTGACCCACCGGTCATTTCGCTATACCTACAGTCCATTGGAGCACAGGGAATTGAAGGGGTCACCCGTCATCTCACTATAACTACAATATGTATTTTGGAGGTTTTGAACCATTATTTCTTTTTGAAAAAAATGCATTAAAGAAAATATATATATAAAGAAATAATGACGACTGTTTTAGAAAAATTAATACACCTATTTGAAACAGGTGTAATAGATAGTCAAACACTATCGGTTGGTATAAATGCATTAAAAGAAGTTCCAAAGGAAACTTCAAAAGAGGTTATTCAACCAGTTGAGTCCAAAGTGCTGGAAAGTGTAAGACGTGTAAAACCAATCCCAGCTCCACGAGTTAAATCAAGAATTCCAATCCCAGCTCCAAGAGTTAAACCAATCCCGGAACCAAGAGTTAAACCAATCCCGGAACCAAGAGTTAAACCAATCCCAGCTCCAAAAATGAGTACGGAAAACGTGAACTACATTTTACAATTACACCGGGAAGGAAGTATTGATGATGATCAGCTTAGAACGGGGCTAGATGTTCTTCCAAAGGAAACTCCAGAGGTTAAATCTCAAACATTAGAAAATTTACACAAGAGACGACGCCGACGACCTAACCAAAAACAACGTAAACGAGAAAAGCAGAAATATGATAAACAAGATAAGAAATATGCTAAATTACGAGAGAATGTTATAAATGAATTGAAAGAGCTTAATGATAGAAATTTGAAAGAGCTTAATGATGGAAAATCTAAAGCAGAATTAAAACTGGTTGACAAACCAAAATGTGGTTATTTCAAAGCATACAAGATGTCTGTTGAGCAATACAAAGACCCTCAAAAACTATTACATGATAAGAAACCCATTATTACAGAACAAATCAGCGAAGAGCTGACAAAGATGAATGGATTAAAGTTTCAATTAGGTCTCACTATAGAGCTCTTCAAAGATAATGGTGCTACCAAAACATACATCACAGCAGCATTATCCAGCAACCAATATGCAATTTTAAACTCTGAAAAAATAAATGAGTTTTACGATGAAGCATCCGAAAACATACCACAGAGCCTGGAAAGATTTACAAACACAGCATCAGGATTGGAAATTGACCACTGTGTTAATCTTTACTTAAATATTGCAAAGTACGAGCCGTTAAAAGGTTCTTCATATATTCCTTTGCCTAAAGCAGTAGCTGGTAAGAAAGCGATTATCAATGTAAAAAATAATGATGATCAATGTTTGTTCTATGCAATAAATTCTGCTTTAAATCCAGCCGCAGATCACACCGACAGGTTGTCAAAATATCCTAGTATAGAGTTCTTAAAGAAAAAGGGCATTGACTTTCCTACACCAATTTCTCAAATTTCCAAAGTAGAAAAACAAAACAATCTTGCTATTAATGTTTACGGGTACACCACATCAGAGAACAGTAAAAAAGTAAATGTTTTCCCGTATACAATATCAGAACAACCAAAAGATATTGAGCGAATTAATCTGATTTTAATATCTGAAGACGTTGAGGTTGAAGAAGAATCAGAGAATGATCCAAATAATGAAGAAGGAATCATAGATGACAAACCAACAACAAAAATAACAAAATATCACAATTGTTGGATTAAAAATCTGAATAGACTACTCTCTGACCAAAACAAACATAAAGGTCAAACTTACTTCTGTGATCGTTGCCTTCATGGATTTTCTGGAAAAGGACTACTTACCAAACACAGAAAAGACTGTGAAGGTATCAACAAATGCCGCAAGAAGGTCACATACATTTTAAAATCATCAAAATCAGATGCATGTGCCTTTTGCAATATATGCTGATTTTGAGAGTACAATCCAGCCGCAATCGACTAAATTTGGAAAAAAATCTGAAATTCAAAATGTACACGAAGCTTGCGGGTTTGGATACCAGGTTGTCAGATATGATGGCACAGCTGAAGAACCTGTTATTTACAGAGGTGAAGATGTTGTTGAAAAGTTTTTAAATCACTTAGAATGTGAAAAACAAAACATTAATAAAATATTTGATCACCCAAAACCCTTAATTATGACGCGGCAAAATGAGAAAGATCATAAAAAAGCAACACACTGTTGGATATGTGAGAATGAAATTGGAAGCGGTAAAGTAAGAGACCACTGACATTTTACAGGTGAATACAGAGGCGCAGCACATAAAGACTGTAACCTGTAACTGAAAATAAAACCAGGTGAAACAACCATCCCTGTTGTATTTCATAACGTCAAAGGATATGATAGCCATCTCATCATGCAAAAAATACACAAAATGACAGGTAGTATTACATGCATCCCAAACAACGCTGAAAAGTATATTTCATTTAGTGTTGGACAACTAAGATTCTTGGATAGCTTTCAGTTTATGGCATCTTCCTTAGAAAGGCTGGTTGATGCAACAGACAAATCTGATTTCAGACTCACCAAAAAAACTTTTGCAGATAAAACTGATCTACTTTTACGAAAAGGGGTTTATCCATACGAATATATGGACAGTGTGGAAAGATTTGAGGAAACGCAATTACCACCTATAGAAAAGTTTTACAGTAGTCTCTCAGATGAAAGTATAAGTCCCGAAGATTACGAGCATGCTCAAAAAATATGGAAAGAGTTTAACTGTAAAACTCTTGGAGACTATCATGATTTATATCTAAAAACGGATGTAACTTTGTTGGCTGATGTATTCCAAACTTTTAGAAAAACATGCATGAAGGCATATAAACTCGATCCCTTGCATTACTACACAGCACCTGGATTATATTGGGATGCTTTACTTAAACCGTGATTCTAAAATAGATTTAGAACTTTTGACGGACATTGACCAGCACTTGTTTGTAGAAAAAGGTATGCGTGGTGGATTTAGTATGGTATCAAAACGATATGCCAAAGCAAACAATCCACACGTAGCTGATTATAACCCTAACGAGGAAAACAACTTTTTAATGTATTATGATGCAAATAATCTTTATGGGTGGTCAATGAGTCAGCCACTTCCATATTTTGACTTTAAGTGGGTGGAAACAGAAACGTTACCAAAGCAAAAAGAAGGAAAAGGATATTTTCTAGAAGTGGATTTGGAATATCCAAAAGAACTCCATGAATCTCACAATGATTATCCACTTGCACCGGAAACATTAGCAGTGAAAAAAGTATGGTTATCTGAATACCAGACAGATCTGTTAGAAAATAACGTTATGACAGAACAACTAGTCCCCAATCTTATGGACAAAGAAAAATATGTGTTACATTACAAAAATTTAGAGTTGTATTTATCATTAGGCATGAAATTAACAAAAATCCACAGAGTATTAGAATTCAATGAAAAACCATGGATGGCATCATACATCAACCTAAACACAGAACTTAGGAAAAAAGCTAAATCAACCTTTGAAAAAGATTTTTAAAAACTTATGAACAACTCTGTGTTTGGCAAAACAATGGAAAATATACGCAAGCGAACTGATATAAAACTAGTCAAAACTGACGGCTCTGAAAATGAAAAGATAAGAAGAATAATAGCTAAACCCAACTTTAACAGGCGGATAACATTTTCAGATGAATTGTCGGCATTACATGTAAACAAAACGAAATTAACATTAAACAAACCAATTTATGTTGGGATGGCAGTCTTGGATTTATCAAAGTACATGATGTATGACTGGTACTATAATACCCTGAAGAAAAGGTACGGAGATGGCTGTACTTTATTATACACAGACACTGACAGCCTACTGGTAGACATCAAAACGGAAGACGCATATAAAGACATGGTTGAAATGAAAGATGAGTATGATCTAAGTGATTATCCTCAAAATCAACCAATGCACGATGATACAAACAAAAAAGTATTAGGTAAAATGAAAGATGAATGTGCTGGTGTTCCTATAGTTGAGTATATTGGATTAAGACCCAAGCTATATTCTATTTTGAGAGCGGATGAGCAGATTATTAAGAAAGCAAAGGGAGTAAAAAAATATGTAATCCAAAAACATATCAACTTTGAGAACTACAAGGATGCATTGTTTAAGAAGAAAAAATACATCCATGAAATGAATATGATACGATCGAAAAAGCATTAAATATATGGCATAACAGTAAACAAAGTATCACTGTCACCATTTTACACTAAAAGATACATTCGAGAAGATGGAATTACAACTGATGCATATGGGTTTTATCAAAACTTATGAATTTTGGTATCAGCAGGAACAATAAGTAATTCTTCTTTGACAAATCCTCTTTGAGGCGCTGGTGCTTTTAAATAATAAACTCTTATGCCTTGCGTCACCTTATAACTATCAATCTTGTGAATATCTACACTCCACATTGGATCAGTTGCTCTACGTCTTCCACCTTCTTGTTCCCCGGGTTGATATAAATATCTTACACTTGCATTCATACAGATAGGATCACCTTTTAATAGTTTTGTTTCAACAGGAGGGGGCTTTTTTATCTCCGCATTTATGGCTTTAACAACTTTTGATAATCTCTTTACCCACTCTCTGTTGCGTTTTTGCGAATCCATTTCCTTAGCATACTGATAACCAAATAATCTTTCAGCTAATGTTCTGTTAAATCTTTCCACTATAGCTTGATCTCTGTGTATCTCTGTTCTGCCCCGTCTGATATTTACATTGTGTTTGACCATCAACTGTGATACTGCACCCATGAATTCTCTGCCTGGATCCACTTGTAATAACTTTGGATATTTTAGATGCCAACTGTATATATTTTCAAATGCTTTGGCAACTTCTTTGCTATCCTTGGAAGTCAGCGGCTCTGCTTCTTTGTATCTACTCGCAATATCAACCACAGTTAACGCATATTTATATGTCTTGCGGCCACGGCCAAAGCCAAAAGTGTCATGCGGCAGAAATAACAAATCAGCTTGATGCACTTCATTCTTAACAGAAACGTCAAACCTGGGTCTAATTATTTTCTTCGGCGCAGGTAAATAAATCTGCCACACAGCTTGTTTCTTTAAAAATTCTAAGGCCTGTTTCTTACTGACACCAGCCTCTTTTGCTAATTTTTTAACTGCTGTGTAACCTCTCCAAAATCCTTGTGGACTGTAATAAATCTTTTCCATTTTAAAAGTATTAAGAAAATATATAAAAAAATGAAAACTGCACAATTTAATGAACTGCTCTTAGAGCAATATAATAGCACAAAGACATTTGGAAAACAATGCTATTAACAATACTATTAACAATTTTTGAAAATGGGTTAAGAAAATATATATACTATATAAAATAATGGACACTGCACGATTTGATGAACTGCTTCAAGCGCAAGCGCAAAAATCAGAAAATAGCACAAAGAAATGGGCCGACTTGGAATTGAATAAAATATACGTTATTACGGATACAAAAATAGTGAAAACTAAATATGGTCCATCCATGATATTAACATTATCAGACAACAGTGAGGTATGGGCGCCTGGTCATCTCAAAGATAAAATAAAGGAGGCAAGTGTAGAACCACCATATTATGTGCGACCACTTGGATTGAAACCAACCAAGACGAACATAGCTATCATGCATATGACTTAATCATTCCGAAAAGTGGAGAACCGAAAAAAAAGAAAGAAAAAGAGTCACGCCAAGACAGAGAAAAAGAGTCACGCCAAGACACAGAAAAAGAGTCACGCCAAGACAGTATCCGAGTCTGAGAGCGAGGCTGAGAGCGAACCTACCACCAACCATGTCTCTGAGGAAGATAGCGATTCTGAACCTGAAGTCTTGTTTAAACAAAAAAAGGAGGTGGCTGTTAAACGAAAAAAGTGAAATAACGAAGATGAGACCTGGCAAAGTAAACATACATAGAGTTTAAAACTATTTTTTATAGTTTTAAACTATGAACTCAATTTGTACGCCACAAATCCAGTTGCAGCCATGCCCACCACAATAAACGTAATTTCTCTATTCTGTTGATCCGGAGATGGTGTATAAAAATCACTCAACTTGGGCTCCGCTTCCAAAAGCAAATGTTTGCCAGTTATGTAATAATACTGTTTCATAGCTTGGTCCACATCATCAAAAGTCTGCCCTGCATGATGCTCTTTTTGCAGTTGCTTGTTAATAAAATCTAATCTCTCTGTTCTTTTTTTATTCCACGCCGCTTGTGCTGCTTCCAATTGTTCTACGGCTTTGTCATGCCTTTGTCTTTCCTCATCTGAATGACTTCCCATTTTTGAAAAGAAATAATTTGAACCGCTAAATGCTAATGCGTTTGTTAATGCGCCACCGATCATCATTGCTACTGCGCTTGCCATTTTTTTATATATTTTTTAAAATTATTTCATAATATTCGCAGGAATAATACCTTGCTTAATCAACATATCCCTCGTAGCCATTGCTGACATTATATCCACAGACAGCATCATAACATCTGCCATATTAAAATCCACTTTAGGTGCTGGTCTTTTTAGTAGTTTTCTGCTAATCTCAGAATATCCAATAGTTAAAAGTGTTTCCACTCCAGCGTGATACATCATATTTACAATTTGTTTTACGTCAATACTTGCTGCCATTTTTTTTAATATGAAGAAAAAAAATAATTAAAAATCAAACGGGTCTTTTGGTGCAACATGAACAGGTTGCACAGCTACAGGTGGTGCTACCGATTTCTTGTTATAAATATACAAACCCAAACCAGCAAAGCCTACTAATAAAATCGGTGGAATATAATTTTTGTATACATTTATTTTGATTTTTTCTGGTTCCTCTTCACCTCTTGGTACTTTTGTTATCTGTCCTGCATCTTGTGCATCCTGTGCATCTTGAAGCAAACGCTTTGCCTTTCTTGCTGCTGCTCCTTTTTTCCCAGCTTTTACTCGTTTTGGATTTTGTTGTTTAACAGATTGTGTATCAACTTCACTCTCTTGGTTCTCCACTTGGTTCTTCATATTTATTATCGACATTTTTATTTTTATTAAAATCAATATGTCGAACAGTTGTCAGCATTGCTGTAAATGGCGCTAAGTACATTCCATACTTGTAATACAACTCACAACACGCACTTGTTAAAGCATGTTTAATAAATGGGTCTTCCTCCAAATCTTCTGTCAGTTTTGGTGGATTGGATATATTAACATATTTTGATACTCCCATCACATACAACTTAATAAAATAATTGCCTAAAGTCTTGGCCATGCTTGCCCCAAGTCTTGCTTCATATCTACAGTAAAGTGTATTAATTTCATCAGGGGGCATGCTATCTATAGTCGTGAGTTGTATGTCTTTACCCAAATATTGACGACTACCGCCGCCAGCCACTATGGCTTATAATCTTTCTTTTTTTGTTTCTTGTTGATTTGATTCATCTGTGAAACGTTCCGTGGAATCTTCCAGCATGATACCTTGTAATAGTTCTTTCGCATTCATTTTTATAGTAGTCATTTTATTTTTTATTTTGGAATAAACATAAAATACGAAACAACCAGCTGCGATATTCACCACACACCTAGTAATGGTTAGTATTGTTAATAGCATTTTTTTTATTAGCATTACTCATTTGCTGTTAGCATTACTCATTTGCTGTTAGCATTACTCATTTTGCTATTAGCATTGCTATTAACATTACTCATTTGCTATTAGCATTACTCATTTTGCTATTAGCATTACTCATTTTGCTATTAGCATTGCTATTAGCATTACTCATTTGCTGTTAGCATTGCTATTAGCATTACTCATTTGCTGTTAGCATTGCTATTAGCATTACTCATTTGCTGTTAGCATTGCTATTAGCATTACTCAATTTTGAAAAATATTCCCCATCGAATGTACCATCTATGTTTTTAATCTCAAAATCCTGATAGGTGATATCATTAGTTTGTATCATCCTTAAATTTAATGCTAATGTGATGACACTTTTTATAAGTTTCTTTTCCTTGATGTCGCACTCCAACCCAAGCACGTACTTGTCAATTATCCTCAGTTTGTCCCTCCTTTTTACGTTCTTCCACAGCTTCATGGAGTCCTTTATATCCTGCTCCATCCTGGAAAAGTCGGTGTCGTCGGTCCACAATAAATTATTGAGAATATTTTTAGCCTCGTCCGTGTACATGGGAGGTATTTTAAGACTCCCGCGATCCGTCACAAGCGTAGACGTTCCGTCTGGGTCATCCAGGATCATACCACATTTTCCAAAGCTCAGCAGTTCCAACTGCCTCCTTCTTTCCTTATTAGTTTCTCGTTTGCTACAATCTAGAAAAAATCGATAAAACCTCATTTTTTTTTAAACTAGTACTCCAAACTCTTAATTCGGAGTTCAAATAAATTAGCAACATGCTGTTAAAAATTATTCAACCCAATAACCAGTGGGTTGATCAGTCCTCAAAATTAACTTGGAATATTTAGTCTTTGCTAAAGCTTTTCTTATTCTGGTTCTCTCTTCCAGCGTTGGAATAACATCATTTTCTCTCAAACAATTTTAATAACTATCTCTGTCCTTGGTGTAAAACATAGACAACCACTTTGCTTGCTCCTTCAAATCTTTCAATACAGAATTATATCTCTGTGAAATGACCCATACTGATTGTTTGGCGTGACGACCGGAGAATGCCAACTCTGATAACATATCTTTTTTCTTTGTTAATTCTTTTGTGGCGGAGCAATCATCAATGATGTATAATGTAGGCTTGCCGGCATCTTGTTTGAAAAATAAACGCAACAGTTCTTGTAGCATTTCTTTGTCGTTGCTCACGGGATTGACAATTATTATTTTTTTATCTCTCGGGTTTCTCACATCTCCTATCCAGGGTCTATTTTTATAAGCCTCGTTCCACTCTATGGTTGGACACAATATAATTATATGTTCAAAAACTCCAACATACTCTTGTTCAAGTATGTCAAGAACAAACTCTGTTTTGCCGCAGCCTGTCTGACCACAGATAATGGCACTGTGTGGATATTTAGGATATTTAGTATCGTACTTCTTTGAATCTTCCATCTTCGAAATTGATTTGCGCATCTTGTATTATATATAGATAAATATTTAAAAGTTGATCTGCATCTGCTTTTTTTTTTATGAGTATCGTTATGCCCCCACTGCCGTCCCCTTTTCTTCTTCCACTGCCGTGTAATAAATTGTCATCACATGTTCTAAGGTCAAACCACAAAGCATATGCTTTTGTTAGATAGGTCTCAAGAGAAACATGGGTAAAGTATAAGTCCCTCGCTACTACATCTGTCTCTTTGTTTCTTTTGGACGTTAAAGCAAAATATTTGTTGATTTCATCCCAATGTTGATAAGCCCTCATGCCCTGACTATACAACTGATTTGGTACACCTTTTATTGTCATTTCAACCTTTTCAATCATTGGGTTGTAAAAGGATTCCGTGTCTGTTCTTTCTGGGTCTTCAAACAGCATTAGAATACCCTTCATGCTCCGTGATGATGTATTAATGTTGATATTCCAAAGGGTATCAGATTTGTTTACTATTTTGTTTTCAAGTTGCAAGATACGATCATACATAAATGACATCTTACCATTGGTTTGCTGTCTTATTTGTCTGGCTAATTCAACATCACTAACCATATCAAATTCCAAGCAGATATTTTTTATTACATAAGATGCATCAGCATCACTGCTTTTGATAACTTTGTTATAATCGTTAAACAATAATTCATATTCTAACCTATCACCAAGCCCCGCTTGATAAAATGGCATATGACTTTCTAACATTTCAAAGTCCAGTGGAATACAAAATCTATTTCCATAAGCTGCTGCTACAGCTTCATCTCCGGTGTCTGAGGATTTATCTCCCGCACCAATTCTATGTTTTAACATGTTTGCTTTACCCACACCTTGGTAAGCCATGTTTTGTCGTTCGCTAGGGCTTTTCCATAAATCTACATAACAATGATATATATCACTGTCATTTATTGACATGACTTCGTTACCACTTATTCTGATTGTCATTTTTTTCACAATTGTTCTACCCAGATTCTGGTATAAAGTACGGTTGACGTCTGTTCTGCTTTTAAGTTCTATTTCAAAGGCAAGACGAGCAGTACGTGGAACTATCACATCATTAGTACTTAGATTATGAAATCTCACAAGCAGTCGATGGGTTTTGTCTATCGTCGAAGGGTTGTTAGTAACAACTACACTTGTGCGGATGCCCTTGGCACCATGAGGTTCTCTGAGTTTTCTATAAGGGTTGAGCTTACTTCCGTAAGCTGACATGTTTTTAAATATATATATATTTCTTTTTTTAAATTAAAATAAAAATAAACAATGGCTGAGTTTGACAATCCTACGTTCGATCCAGATGCTTATGTAGATGAATTACTTGATGAAGAATTTATACAACCTGGCTTAGAATTCCAAAGACAAATTGTAAATGAAAATAATAATATTAATCAGCTTCAAGGGGAAGATAAAATAAAAGAACAGCTCACACAAAAAAAGTGGTTAGTAGATCAATTTTTTACTGAAGTTAATGCTGAGATCAGCGGAATTGATTATAAAGATGATTTTAGAGTGGCTGAGGACAAAATCGGTAGAACAATGTTATATACAGTTCGGTTGGGGAAGGATGACGACCCACTTACCTATTATAGGGGAAATAATCCAAACGAACCAATCAAGTTTTATAAGCTGGACACTTTAGTTAAAAAACATGGTATTGACTTTGTGAAAAACACTTTAAAAATGTATGATTATTTAGTTCCACGTGAAAGACTTGCTCGGGGTAGGGCGGAAATAGCAGCCTTGGTAAAAACAAGAGATACCATCGCTGCAGAGAATATACCATTGCAAACTTTTTCTACAACTGAAGATGTACAAAATACAGTAGATGCTGTAATTATAATTGAGAGTAATATAGATGAAACTTATTCTAAAACTGCTGTTCAACCAGAAGATCTAACACTGCGAGAGATACGAGGTTTAGATAAGAGATTGCAAAGCTTCCGTGGAGAACTTACTAATAATCTCTCAAAGCTCACTGAGCTTGATAAAGATATAGCAAAAGAAAAACAAAAATTAGAACAGGTGAGCACCCCCGGGCAGGAGGATGAGTTTCAACAAGAGCGCCTACGTGACAGAATAAAAAACTTCGAAGATTAAAGAAGTGCAGGACTTGAAGCGGCGAGTGAAAACAAAGAAGCAATACGCAGTCAAATAAACAGGATAAATGAAACTATAAATAAGGTGTTAAAAGAAGACACAACATTGGGTGAGAGAATCAAAACCTTGTTTAGGGAGCAAGGTATTACTATGGTTAGTATTTTGACTGCCTTTGGTATGATTATTGGGGTATTAGTTGAGGCCATTATTCCCACATCAAGTGCTGCTCCAACTCCAAAACCTGATTCATCAAGTGCCAAGGATTGGATAAAAAAACAACTAAGTAATCTTGGTAAACTTCTTGCCAACCTAGCTGGTAAAGCTGCAGCAGCTTTACCAGGCGTTATTGGTGCAATAGTATCATGGCTTTTATCTGCAACAGGTAATGTTATTAATTGGCTTGCTAACAATCTATGGGCTTTGCTTGTTGCCGCTGTTGGGTTGCTATATGTGGCAGCCAAAGAGTGGTTTAGTAAATCTCGTAGATAAGTAATGCAGCAAGACCTATTACTATAGTAACAACAATTATGGTTGTTTTGTTATCTTCGTGTTCAATCGCTATTTTGTGTATTGGGTCCACAGTTTTATGTATTGATTTATCAAAGTGTTCCGGTAAAAATTTCTTTGTTGTGGTTCCTTGAAAAGGTTGAACACCTTTTGGTGGTAATGGTTTTACATTTACATCATTATTTAATCCTAATGCTTGTGCATCGGTTGCTATTACAATTTCATTATTGTAGTCTTGTATTGTTCCAATTCTTAATTCCATGTCACCCGGAGACATGTACAATCCACTTCCATAGACAAAATTAACTTTACTTCTTGTATATTTTAGGGTGGTTTCATATCTTGAAATTTGACTGGGCAAGTTGATGGGGCTGTTTATTGCATCTTCTATGTTAGCTAAAAAATGTTTCTGTGCATCAAATGCCGTTCCAGTTCCAAGTATATCTGTTTTTGTTTGGGATTGCGAGCCAAGGATTGCCCAGCAGTATGTTCTAATGCTGTCATTGATGCGTTCTACCCCAGCTCTTGTAAATCCAGATGAACAATCTAGTATAAAAGTAGACCAGCTGTTGTCAGCCTCAGATCCTTGTTTTATCACTCTCATAGACTGTAAAACTCATCGTTTTGTTGTCGTATACAGTATTTTCCAAAGGATGATAACCAATATGTGTCCAGTAATTATAAATTGTTCCTAGACCATGATTATAACTTTGTTTCTGTCTCCAATCTGAATATAAGTCAACGTTAAACTCCTTGCATATTCTTTCGTATGCGTTTCGGTTATATGTGTTATTAAACGCATTCCAATTTGAGTCTTGCGGCATTGCTACACTCATCTCAAATAATATTCTTCTGACTTGGTAGTAGACATGAAATCGAAATAACGAACCCACCAAGGCATCAGCTTTCAGATGGTTGTTAAAGTCAATACCACATCCAGTTGTCGCGCACCAAATGGCAAAATTCAACTGGTTCTGCCAAAATGACATCCAATCTGTTCCCCAGCGTTGGACTATAGCATCTGATTTGACGTATGGAAGTTTGTATTTTTCAAAGACATTGGGAAATGAGGCTTTAAAGCCTTTACCGTCTGATGTAATGACTACGTTTTGATTTATTATATCTATCACTTTCTTGCTGAAAGTATTTGAATAGTGAGCATCTGGGTTATATTTGAATTCTTTAGAAATCATTTTTATTTATATATATTAAAAAAATGTTTCATACAATTTCAAACATAGACAACTCTATTAACTTACAACAGTATGTCGATAATAGAAATGGAGATAAGCGCGTTGGATTGAAAAGTTTTACATACACTATCGGTTGGTTTAATGTTGATCAAGAAGTCATAAAGACAAGAAACCCAGATAAAACGCAACATATATCAGGTGGACTCTATAACTTTCAAGACTTGGTAGAAAGGTTTAAATTGCTTAATGAAGATATTATCCTAGAGATTTATACGCAAAATGCTATAGCAGTTTTAGATACGCCAATAGAGACACGAATGTCAACCCGTCTTTCAAATATGCTGGGATTCAAGGACAGAAGATGGATAAAAGGTGTTCGTGTGGGAGATTGCCCAATTGATTTAGCTCCTTATAAACAGCTCTATGTTCATCTGGAACAAATTAATACAAGTGGTAATTGTTTCAATGGTAAGCCAAGCACTGTTATAGGGGTTGTACCTGTAGTAAATAAGCAGTATGGAGATATTGTATATACACATATTTATCCTGAATATCACCGTCTTTCGGGTGGTACAATTTCTGAATTAAAAATAGAAGTCAGAGATGAGTATGGCGACAAGATAGATAATCACGGCTTACCCATGAGTTGTGTTTTAGAAATTATTTAAAAAAAAATATATTTTTATAAAAAAACGATGAGTATATGTGGGCCAACAAGACCTAAAAAAACAGAAGACTTAGAGGCTTTGATAAATGATGTTCAAGATTTATATAGGCGAGTTGTGCCTATTGTTAACCGAGTTGATAATCTTAAATATGGGATTATAACACTATGTGCGGAGGCTAAGGGTCCTATTGCAATGAATAGAGTACTCTCATTTGGTAACGGTGGAGCAGAAACAAATGTGGGGTATGTAATGACACGCCGTGGTCGGATTATGGGAATAGGTTTAGCATGTGACCGATTAGTTGGTGACGTAACTGTCATAGTTTCTGTCGATGGTGTTGAACAACCCAATTATGGTATAACGCTTCACACCACCCCACGCAAACACGATAACTTTGATAGTCCTTTAGAGATTGGTGCTGGTTCTGTTGTCAACTTTGTATGCAAGGTTGCTAACGCTACCGCTGTAAATATGGTGGCATCATTATTAATTGAATTAATTTAATTTTTCTTATTAAAAATGAAGCAACCGACAGCACCAAGTTTATATCCGGAGCTGTCAGAGGACGTACAGAATTATAGATTACAAAAAAATTCAGAGATTGAACAAAAGTTAATTACAGAGCGAGACACACGCAAGTCTCTTTATAAAAAATATAAACGTGGTATTAATATCACGGATGGAATTGACACTACCTTAATATCTGCAGGTGTTATTATGGCTGGGATTGGATTTGTTGTTCCAGTTTTGTTACCTTTAGAAATAGCAGCAATACTATGTGGAGCTACAGGTGTTTGTATTAATTTCATCAGACGCAAGCTTAATGTAAAAGCTCAAAAACATCATAAAATAAAAACTTTGGCAGAGTCTAAGTTGAATAGTATAAAGCAGTTAATATCAAAAGCATTGAGTGATGCACAGATATCGGAGCAAGAGTTTAAGTTGATTTTGGATGAACTGGAGAAATAGTATAATTTTAAAGAACAAAAGACACTTGAAATTAGCGAAGTTCAAAAAAAAAGAACTAGTGGAGCAGGGAAGAAAAGAAGCAATGGCAACCTTACAAAAAAGTCTAAAAAGTGTGTGATAAAATGTTTTAGTAATGTGTATGAGTATGATCCACCACCTTTGTATTCAAGGTCGGAAAAATGTTAATTTAAGTTTTTAAAATGACTTAAGATTACTTTGATCTAAGTATGTATTCGTAAATTTAAAAAAAACTTTTTTTTAAATTTACCCCTCTACTTAATATTCATAAAAAGAGCCTGTCCAAAAAAAAGATCTATCTTCATCCTCCTCTTTTTTTACGACCACGTCCTTTTTTAGTTTAACCACGACTTCAGGTTCAGAATCGCTATCTTCAGACTGAGACTCACTGTCCTCAGCCTCGCTTTCAAACACCCTAGGTATATTCCATCCAAAAAGATGGATAGCCATCGTGTTGTATTCACCCTCCTCTTTCTTAGCCCACCACTTTATTGCAGCAACTAGTGCTTGCTTACCTATTATATCTGCTCTAAATAGGTATAGTATTTTTCCTAAAACAGTATGCTCAGGTATTACACCTGTTTCCAATAGATGTATTACATGTCGTTCTAAATTAGCATTCATTTTCTTTTATATATATATATTTTCCTTAAGAGAGTTTCAAAATTTATATAATACAAAGAAATTGAAGCAGGTGTAAAAACACTATCGGTTGGTATAAATGCATATCACTATATACGGCATACTTACTCCACGTGGAGATTGGGAGGTGAGTAACAACCGGTCATCGAACTATAATGTATTAAGGAAATATATATATAATACAAAGAAATAATGGAAATCAATTATCAAAAAGAAATCAATGTTTGCAAATTTCTTAAAATTAGATTACACAATCCATGTAAAATTAAAACTACAAAAGATTCTAATTATTGCAGTTTGCATAAGTATCTATTAAAAAGTCATGTATTACCATGCTCAATATGTAAAAAAGGTACAAGAGCAAAAAATAAAATTTGTGCTGATTGTGGTGGAGTTTCAATCAGAATAGTGGATACATTTATTGGAAATTTAAAATATAATGCTGAGTGTTTAAAATTTAGACGTATTCAGGTTTAATCACATTATGGCGAGAGGACCAGCTACACCATGGCGAAGCCATGACGGGTGACCCCTTCAATTCCCTGTGCTCCAATGGACTGTAGGTATAGCGAAATGACCGGTGGGTCAGAAGTCTCGCTGCATTCTAGGCGTTATATGTGTGGGACCATGGCGAAGCCATGGCGGGCGAAGCCACCGGCATGCTGGTAAGACGTAACTACATGCTGGTAAGATGATACGTTGAGCATCGTTAGTCCTTGTGTGGGGGGGACCATGGTGAAGCTATGGTGGGCGACCATGGCGGGCGAAGCCAAGCCATATATATATTTTGGTCTAGAAATATATATATATTTTGAGCCATGGGTAGGTGGGCTATGTATTTTGCCTACCTGGCGGGCGAAGCCAGTCCATGGATAGGTAGGTTATGGGTTTTTTGACAGATATTGTTATGGGTTTTGGTCCAGAATTTTGATGATTTTAGTTCACAATTTTGATGATTTAGTGATTTTGGTGATTTTTTTTGATTTTTTTTGACAGATATTGACCATGTTATGGTCATTTCTACAATTTTTGATGATTTTATGTTTTTTTGATTTTGGTCGGCAACCCCCAGTTTATCAATATATTAGTGGTTTAGGACAATAAAGTGAGTTCTTTACAAACAAGTAGTTCGAGAAAGTGTACGAGCGTTTTAGAAGTGATGACAAACAGTTCACATGGACTATTTTACTATGTATTTAAAAGAGCAAAAATACACCGGTCTACAACCCTACCATCACTCTTACCGTATTGTCATCCCAATAAACTTTGTTTAACGTGCTTTTTAGGTTTGTATGTACGTTTCGTATATGTAATTATCTGACGACACTAACCAGTTATGTGCGCTTGTAACCCCATACAGGTTACTTACAAAGACATATAAAATCAATTGCGCTTGCGTATTTGTTGGATGAAACATTATGCCCATTTAATAAAGTTATGTATATTCGAATATTGTTATGAACTGCTGAATAAATCAGAAACAGTGATCATTATGTGTTAATCTAAAGATAGATCAGGGATGCGATAATAAAATTCAATGCACAAGTTTTTTGAAGTTAATGGTAACGGTAGGCCTGATGGAGTAGTCCTTTAGCTATATAAAGGTAACGGTTGTCCAATTCCTTAACTCGACTACGAGCTGTAGAAAACAAAACAAATTAGTAGTGAAGGTACTCTATAAGAATGCTAATACAAACACTTGTAATTCGTTTAACCATACGTGCCAATACATACACTGCGTGTTCGTCTTACCATACACGCTAATACATACACTGGTTCTTCGTCTGATCAGACTCGCTAATACATACACTGGGTCTTCGTTTTACCACACATGCTAGGAAATACCCTGGGTCTTCGCCTTACCACACACGCTAATAAATACACTGGGTCTTTCTCGAACCACACACGCTAATACATACACTGGGTCGTTCTCATACCAAACACGCTAATACATACACAGGGTCTTCGTCTTACCATACACGCTATTATATGCACAGGGTCTTCGTCTTACCAAACATGCCAATACATACACTGGGTCTTCGTCTTACCACACACGCTAATATATAGACTGGGTCTTCGTCATATCACACAGCTAATACATACACTGGGTCTTCGTCTTACCACACATGCTAATACATACACTGGGTATTCGTCATAAGACACACGCTAATACATACACTGGGTCTTCGCCTTACCACACACGCTAATACATACACTGGGTCTTCGTCATACAACACACGTTGATACATACACTGGGCCTTCGTCTTACGACACATGCTAATGTATACACTGGGTATTCGTGATATCACACACGCTAATACATAGACTGGGTCTTCGTCATATCACACACGCTAATACATACACTGGGTATTCGTCATATCACACACGCTAACACATAAACTGGGCCTTCGTCATATCACACACGCTAATACATAGACTTGGTATTCGTCATAAGACACACGCTAATATAAACACTGGGTCTTCGCCTTACCACACACGCTAATATATACACTGGATCTTCGTCATACCACACACGCTTATAAATACACTGGGCCTTCGTCTTACGACACATGCTAATGTATACACTAGTTCTTCGTCTTACAACACACGCTAAAAATACACTGGGTCTTCGTTTTACCACACATGCTAATACATACTCTAGGTCTTCGACATGACATACATGCTAATACATACACTGGGTCTTCGTCTTAATACAGACGCTAATACATACACTGGGTCTTTATCTTAATACACACGCTAATACATACACGGTGTCTTCGTCTTACCACACATGCAAAAACATATACTGGGTCTTCGTCTTACCACACATGCTAATGCATACACTGGGTCTTCGTCTTACCAGACTTGCTAATACATACTCTAGGTCTTCTTCATACCAGACACGCTAAGGCATACACTGAGTCATAGGTTTACCACACACGCTAATACATAAACTGGCTATTCGTCATAATACACATGATATTACATACACTGGGTATACTCTTACCACACACGCTGACACACTGTGTCTTTGCCTTACCACACATGCAAATATATACACTGGGTCTTCGTCATACCACAACGGCTAATGCATATACTGGGTTTTCGTCTTACCAGACATACTTATATATACTCTAGGTCTTCCTCATACCAGACACGCAAATGCATCAACAGGACATTCTTCTAACCAATCACGTTAATACGTACACTGGGTTTTCGTCTTACAACACATGCTAATACATACACAGGGTCTTCTTCTAACCAATCACGCTAATACATACACGGTGTCTTCGTCTTACCATTCACGTCTCACATGCAAATTTCACTTACTGGGTCGTCGTTTTAACACACACGCTAATTCATACACTTTGTCTTCGTCTTACAACACACGCTAATTCATACACTGGGTCTTGGTCTTAATAAAGACGCTAATACATACACATGGTCTTCTGCTAACCATACACCATAATACATACACTGTATCTTCGTCTTATCACTCGCGCTAATTCATACACTGGTTTTACACTACAAGCTGTAGAAGCTGTAGAAAAACAAAACAATTTAGAAGTGAAGGTACTCTATAAGAATGCTAATACATACACTTGTAATTCGTCTAACTATACACGCTAATACATACACTGTGTCTTCGTCTTACCACTCATGCTAATAAATACACTGGGTTTTCGTCTTACCACATATGCTAATACATACACAGGGTCTTCGTCTTACTACATATGTTAATACCTACACAGGGTATTCTTCTAACCACATATGCTATTTCATACACTGGGACTTTTTCTAACCACATATGCTAATACATAAACTGGGTCTTCTTGTAACCACATATGCTAATACATACACTGGGTCTTCTTCTAACCACATATGCTAATACGTACACAAGGTTTTATACTAGCCACACATGATAATACATACATTGGGCCTTCTTCTAACCACACACTTTAATACATACACAGGGTCTTATTCTAAAGGGTCTTATTCTACCAACACAGGCTCATACATTCACTGGGTCTTATTATTACCACACATGCTAATACATACACTGGATATTCGTCTTACTACACACGCTAATACCTACACAGTGTAATTTTCTAACCATACACGCTAATACATACAACGGGTCTTCATCTAACCACATATGCTAATACATACACTGGGTCTTCGTCTTACTACACTCGTTAATAAATACACAGGGTCTTTCTCTAATCACACATGCTAATACATATACTGGGTCTTCGTCTTACTACACATGCTAATACATAAACAGGGTCTTCTTCTAACATCACACGCTAATACATACACAAGCTCTTCCTCATACTACATCATACTACACACGCTAATACATACACTGTGTCTTCATCTTACCAATCACGCTAATTCATACACTGGGTCTTCGTCTTACTACACACGCGAAAAAATACACTGTATCTTCGTCTTACTACACAGGCTAATATATACACTGGGTCTTCGTCTTATCACGTACACTGATACATATCCTGGGTCATCGTCTTACATCATGGCGGGGATTTCTTTATTTATACATTGTCCTGTTTTAATGGGATGACAGTAGGGTAAGGGTGAGGTTTGGTGCACCCTAGAACCGATTTCAACCCCTAGTGGCCTACTTTGCCACTGACCGTTCCAAGGCGGTGGCCCTATTGTCAACCCTTTTGTGTTTGTGATGTCGTTTGCATTTAATATTACTTCTGCCTTCTTGTTTGTCTGTTTGCGTGTTTGTTTCTGTGTTTTGTGGTTGACTGTCCTCCTTGAATGCTACTTTTCCTGTCCGATCTTTTTATATTTCTTACAACACACTCGAGGAAATTTTGGCGATCCGAGACGGTCTCACCATATCGACAACAAAGTAGCCAATCGACTGACAGACATTCTACTGGTGCTATAAATAGAACCGCGATTCAAATACCTGCGGATAATATACAAACAGTTAATGTGCCGATCACGTGCAACGTCACGTCTGATACTGGAACTGATGATTAGGGTCACACGGAGAAGGTGTGTTTACGGTGTTCATTGTTAAACGCACAAGGCTTAGTTACTAAGCGCACAAATAAACTCAGAAGTGAAGAGATCATACATTTGTTTCAAAACAATGACATTATATTATTTACTGAAACATGGACCGATAAATTCTCTGATTTAAATGTTGAAGGGTTTGAGCATTTCGAGTTCCATCGAACTGCGAAAAAGAAATCTTGTAAACGCAACTCGGTTGGTATCATTATATATGTAAGGGATATTTATGTAAGCCAAGACATACTTGTATTTCAGGGTAACGACGATATTGTATGGATTAAATTAAAGGGTGATTTGTTTTCTTTAAATACGGACTTATTTATTGTTCTTTGCTATGTGGTACCTGCTGATAGTAGTCGACAAAGCCTTATTGATTCAAACATTTTTGATAGACTGATTGATTCTCTAATTGACATCGATTATAAATATTTAAATAAAGAATATCATTATGTTCTTGCAGGTGATTTTAAAGAGGCTCTACCTATATCTTTTTGTCCACCAATTGATATAAACTTTACTTAATCATAAAGAGGACTATGAAAAAGGTAAATGGCAATAATTTCACCCAATGTAATATGCGTTTTGCTGGGGAAAAACAGGATTGAAAAGATCGGATTTTTGAAATTGTATTCGTAATTGTTTTAGACAAGCCGATTGCGGAGATTTTCTGATCTTATTCGTTTACAATCGGAACTACCTCGTCTGATTAGCGAAGAGTTCCGATCAATTCGTTTGCTATCGGAACTGCGCCGAATAGTTTGTAATCGCATTGCGCATGTCCGAGAAAATCGTAAAAACTCGTCGTTCTCCGGCAGGAATAAATGGCTGGGCAGCATTTTATTCAAGATATTGTTTTGATCATAATTAATAATTTACAGAACTGGAATACGAACCATGTTTCTTCTTAGAATACTCATAAAATAGCTTTGTATACATATACATGCAGTAATATTGAGTATTTAATATTTTACATTAAAAATCGCGTAGATATAGGTAGTGCCTCTTTAACGCGCGAACTTCTATTAATCCAGATTTTGTGGCCGATGATGGTAGTTTGCACATGTTGCATCTCATGTCAGATTATGAGTCAGATACTTTTATACCACGCTTTTCTAAAGATATAGGTCATACAAATGATAACGGAAATCTCATGTTAGATTTATGTAAACAGACTGGTCTTCGTATTTTAAACGGTCGTTATGGTAGCGATACAGGTGTTGGTAATTACACGTTTGTAGGCCACAGGGGTAGCAGTGTTGTTGATTATATATTAACGTCACAGAACATGTTTAAGTACGTTTATACTTTCGATGTCAAAGAACCAAATATTTCGTCAGATCACTGTGTTATTTCTTTCAGTTTTCAATTTGATAAACATAATTCAGATTTGCATCTTTCGCCTGACTCTTGTGACACTGTAAACTTTAGGTATTCGTGAAAAAATGAATTAAAATCTCATTTTACAGATAGACTTCGGTCAAATGATATTTCGGTAAAGCTGAATACACTACAGGAGACTGCGCAAATGTCTACAAATGAAAATGATTTAAATACATGTTTGACGAGTTTTACAGATATTGTTGACGAAGTTGCTTCACCTTTATTTTTTTTTTTTTTACAGAATTGTGAATGTATAACATTTAATAACGATAAATGTAACCAATGGTTCAATGATGACTGTTACAATGCTAAACGCCTCATTCTTAGTGCTTTAAACGCGTATCGTTTAAATAAATGTGACGATACCAGAAAGAAAATGGTCTAGCTATGCTAGATCGCAATATAAACTGATTTTGCGTACCAGTAGAATAAACTATGATACATTGCAAACTTCAAAACTTGTGGAAGCTCGGTTTAAAACTGCTAAAGCTTACTGGAATCTGCTTAAAACTGCATCCGGTGTAAAGAAATCGAACATATCACTATCGTCTTATGAACAATACTTCAAATCGGTCAATAATCCTCTGGATCCATTTTTCATACCTGATGATGATATTTTATATTTCGTTGAAAGGTATGAAAAAAATGAATTCAGTATTATGTTTGATGAATTGAATGTTGAATTTACAGACGAAGACATTTCCAAATCGATAAATCAGTTAAAATCTAACCGCTCAGCTGGGCCAGATATGTTTTTAAATGAGTTTCTGATACATGGTAAAAATACGTTATTGCCTACTATTCGATTACTATTTAATAAAGCGTATGACATTGGATATTTCCCAGATGCATGGTCAGAAGGTTACGTTATTCCATTGCACAAAAAGGGTAGCATAAACTGTGTCGATAACTATAGCATGTATAGAGGTATTACGTTGTTAAGCTGTTTAGGGAAACTTTTCACTCGTGTTCTTAATAATAGACTTTCAAAATGGGCCGAAACTTATTTTGTGTACATTGAAGCACAGGCAGGCTTTAGGCCAAATATGAGTACGGTCGATAATGTGTTTGTGCTACATGGTTTAATTACACATATTTTAAATCAAGGTAAACGCCTGTATTGTGCCTTTTTTGATTTCTCTAAAGCTTTTGATTATGTGGTTAGAGATAATCTATGGTATAAACTTGTTCAATTAGGTCTGCGCGGAAAAATACTAAATATCATAAAATGCATGTATACTGCTGTGAAATCAAGAGTTAAATACTGTAATAAACTAAGTAATGAGGTTGTATGTTCACTGGGAGTGCGACAGGGAGAATGTGTATTACCTCTATTGTTTTCACTATTTATAAATGATATAGAAGACGAATTTGTACGTAAAGGATACCAAGGTTTAGATATTGATACTTGTAAATTATTCATGCTTTTATATGCGGATGATATTGTTCTTTTCTCTGAATCTTCAGATGGTTTACAAAGTGGGTTAAATTTTATGTTTGAATACTGTGAAAGATGGAAATTAAAGGTTAACACATCAAAATCTAAAGTTATGATTTTTAAGAAAGGAGGTCAATTACCCAGGAACTTAGAGTTTTCATATAACGGAAGTATAATAGAAATTGTAATTACATGTGTTTACCTGGGAATTGTATTTACAACAGGTGGGTCTTTTGCAGCAAACCAAACAGCATTGGCGGGGCAAGCTCACAAAGCAATTTTTAAAATGAACAAATATTTACATAAATTCACGTTTTTGTCACCAAAACACAGGTTAGATTTGTTTGATAAATTAATTTCACCTATATTAAATTACGGTAGCGAGGTGTGGGGTTTTATTCAAGGAAGTGCTATGGAAAGGGTTCATATACAATTTTGTATGAAGATTCTAGGGGTCAAGAAAACAACACAAAATGATTTTATATATGGTG
>JAWPHD010017778.1:0-42973 GCA_037043455.1 Cyrtodaria siliqua | reverse complement strand
AGATGGGAAGGTTATGGTTAAAACACGGATTGAGTTGGTTTACTGGTTAGACATCATGGACAATGGTGGAGTTATATGTTAGACATGGGTGGGGGTTATGGTTAGGCATGGGTGGGGTTGTGGTTAAGACATGAGGGGGTAGTGTTAGAAACAGCGTTTAAAACAAATGTTGGGAATACTTTAATCTTAAAGAGAATGTATTGAAAATTGTATACAATGAGATTGGTATTTGGTTAGATGCTCTTTGGGATAGATGTGTATTCAGTTATTCAGTTTTCTGTAAACGTTTGTCCCTTTGAAATATTTTAGTGATTATCCATCTGTCAACTGTTTCAGTGCAAAGTCAATCTACCAAATTGTGTCTTAATGATAACCTGGGTTTTTTCTATTGGTCTATTTATAGATGCCAGTGGATGCACTCAGATGCTGGATGGCTCCAGAGGAATGGAAGGAAACACGTAGACCTTTATCTAGGAAGGGAAGTCGGGAGAGCTTAAGGAGGTTTTGGCAAGAGAGGTGAGCAGTTCTTATTTTCTCCAGCACCAAATTATGAAATTTGTCAGAAATACATAGATCTCCCACAATATTTTCCTTAAATTGTAGCGTTTTCATATTAGGTTTATGATTTTTAGTTCTTACGAAAAAGTGAGGCTTATTAGAATGTATCACTCATTTATATTTAAGAATATATAAGAAAAAAGGTTTAAAGAGTAATGTCACATTACATGGTCCAAAGTATTAACTTTCATACCCCCATCCAACCCCTTCTCCAAGAAGCGAAAACGGGGTCTGGTTGGAGGTATGAAATACTTAAACCTTAATTTCGGCTTTAAAAAGTTTGCATATTGTAAAATTTGAAAACATTTAATAGGTACTTTTAACTGGTAAAAAAATATTTTTAAATGAGTTTTATTGTCGAAATATCAGTTATAGAATCCAGCTAATATAAGCTTTCCCATCGCTTAATGGAATTAAGGCAGGACCACGTAATGAAGGAGAAATTGCACCATAATATGACATAAACATTGAGACTGTATCATGAATAAGGGCAGCGGGAACAAATTAAGTTTCTCTCATTTCTCACTTACTCTTTATCTATTATTTAATTTGATTTAAACTATTATTTGCGGTGTGTGGTACGACAGAACGTTGAGGCCTGAGGATGGATGAAAAAGTTAATAATAAATAGTTTTTCATACTAAAGATGTCCTCACCTATGTTTTGTCTCGATATAATTCTATTTGTTTGTTAACAAATGTTGATATTTTTGTGAATAACAGTTTAAAAAACAATATCTGTCTAAGGTCGTCTTCAAAAACCAGAAATTGTCATTACAATAACTGGTGCAGGTAAGATTTGATTTGTTGATAAATATAGTAAACAGGTCATGTGACTGTTGTTTGGACGTAGGATGCTCCCTTTGGGCTAAATATTTGATGTTGATGTGTTATTGTGTGCATTGCAGGAAATAGTTGATTTTAATTAAATTAGTAGAATTTTTGTATTTTTTAACTTTACACTTCCATTTCATAATGCCAACATGGCAGACCTGTAGGGATCACCTTGTCCTTTATCTTGAGTAGTCATCATTTGGTATGAGATGTTCTGCTTTTATGAATTAAATACATTTATTGTCACATATTTTTATCATCAAACTTGGTAAGAATTTTACCAAAGCCAAGACTATCTACAGCTCATATGACATGTCTCTTAGTGGGGGTGACTTGACCCTAATTACTGGTGTTTGGGTCATGACTGACTATGAGAGACAGTACACGTGTTGAAGCTTGGAGGTATTGGGGGTCATGACTGACAATGCGTGGGTTATGACTGACTATGAGAGACAGTCCTGTGTTGAAGTTGGAGGTATTGGGGGTCATGACTGACAATGCAGGTTATGACCTTGGGCTCTATGAGAGACAGTACTGTGTTGAAGTTAGAGGTATTGGGGTCATGACTGACAATGCAGGTTATGACCTTGACTATGAGAGACAGTCCTGTGTTGAAGATGGAGGTATTGAGGGTCATGACTGACAATGCGGTGTTATGACCCTGAACTGAGAGATGGTACTGTGTTAAAGCTGGAGGTATTGGGGTCATCGACTGACAATACGGGTTTATGATCCTGACTATGAAAGACAGTACAGTGTTGAAGCTGGAGGTATTGGGGGTAATGGACTGACAATACGGGTTATGACCCTGAACTATGAAAAGACAGTACAGTGTTGAAGCTGGGAGGTATTGGGGGTCATGACTGACAATGCGGGTTATGACCCTGACTAAGAGAGACAGTCCTGGTGTTGAAGTTGGAGGTCATTGAGGTCATGACTGACAATGCGGGTTATGACCCTGACTAAGACAGACAGTCCTGTGTTGAAGTTGGAGGGTATTGGGGGGTCATGACCTGACAATGTGGATTATGACCTTGACTATGAGAGGACAGTACTGTGTTGAAGTTTGGAGGTATTGAGGTCATGGACTGACGACATGCGGGTTATTACCCTAACTCTGAGAGACAGTACTGTGTTGAAGCTGGAGGTATTGGGGGTCATCGACTGACAATGTGGGGTTATGACCTTGACTATGAGAGACAGTACTACGTGTTGAAGATGGAGGGTATTGAGGTCATGACTGATAATGCGGGTTATGACCCTGACTATGAAAGAAAGGTACCATGTTGAACGCTGGAGGTATGGGGTCATGACTAACGATGCGGGTTATGACCCTGACTATGAAAGAAGGTACACCATGTTGAAGCTGCTGAGGTATTGGGGTCATGACTAACGATGCGGGTTATGACCCTGACTATGAAAGAAGGTACCATGTTGAAGCTGGGAGGTATTGGGGTCATGACTAACAATGCGGTTTATGACCCTGACTATCGAGAGAAGGTACCATGTTGAAGCTGGAAGGTATTGGGGTCATGACTGACAATGCGGGTTATGACCCCTGACTATGAGAGAAGGGTACCATGTTGAAAGCTGGAGGTATTGGGGTCATGACTAACAATGCGGTTTATGACCCTGACTATGAGAGACAGGTACCCATGTTGAAGCTGGAGGTATTGGGGGTCATGACTGACAATGCGGGTTATGACCCTGACTATGAGAGAAGGTACCATGTTGAAGCTGGAGGTATTGGGGTCATGACTAACAAATGCGGTTTATGACCCTGACTGATGAGAGAAGGTACCATGTTGAAGCTGGAGGTATCTTGGGTCATGACTAAACAATGCGGTTTATGACCCTGGACTATGAGAGAAGGTACCATGTTGAAGCTGGAGGTATTGGGGTCATGACTGAGCAATGCGGGTTATGACCCTGACTATGAGAGAAGGTACCATGTTGAAGCCTGGAGGTATTTGGGTCATGACTAACAATGCGGTTTATGACGCTTGACTATGAGAGAAGGTACCATGTTGAAGCTGGAGGTATTGGGGTCATGACTAACAATGCGGTTTCATGACCCTGACTATGAGAGAAGGTACCATGTTGAAGCTGGGAGGTATTGGGGTCATGACTAACAATGGCGGTTTATGACCCTGACTATGAGAAAGGTACCATGTTGAAGCTGGAGGGTATTGGGCGTCATGACTAACTAATGCGGTTTATGACCCTGACTCTGAGAGAGACAGGGACTATGATGAGCCTGGAGAATATATTTGTCAAGAATAAAACTGGCAAGTGACATAATTTTGTTACATGGTGCCCCATTGACAACTGACCGATGCATCTGTCCTACTTCAACACAGTTGTTATTTCTCGCAAATCGCACTAATTTTTGATGGAATTTTAAAAGCAAAGGCATATTTTTAATTTGAAAATAAATTGCTAAAAATCTGACACCAGTGGTACACCAAAACACCGAAGCATATATTTTGTCATAGATGTAATACACTGAAAAAATAAAGTTTAGCAAGCCCTTATGCGGCATCTAGCTTAAATAAATGGTAGATGTTGTTTTATATTGTGAAGTATTTTAAATCAATCTTCTTTTCTCACTTACTTTTTGTATTTCCAATGTAAGAATCAGAGTTATCTCCCATTTAGTGTAAAACATACTATTTTACATCTTAAAAATACAAATAGAGGTAAAGAGCAAGATTAAACATTACAAAAATGACCTGTTAACTGCTAAAAACAACCGCGACAATTTCCTTGCCATATAATGATAGTAGGGAACCAAAATTTACCATTTGTGAAATTACCTCCTTTACATTGAAATAAGAGCGAAATTATAATATCTATAAAACATGTAGATTACCACATGCTGCTATTTTTTTCGCATATTATTTTGAGACTTATTCCCTTAATATAACTGATAATTGTAAGGTTTATATTGCCCATGACCGCTTGCTAAACTTAATTTAATCAGTATATAATGAAAACTTAAGTTATATTCATTATTAAATTTTAGAAACAGATGTTCTAGAGGAGAAAAAGAAAATTGAGAGTTATATTGTCCACTAGCAGCGATTGTTATTATTTTCAGCTTTGTTCGAAATGAATAGGAATTTTACAGAAATTAACCCTTGGTTAATAGCCTTGCCGGTGCTAGGGGGGCCTGAGAGGTGTTGCTTCTTTCATTACTTCTCATGAACAGACTCAATAAAACCGAGGTCTGCTGCTTTATTCTCTTAATTGTGTTTGTTGCTCCCAAAGGATCACCTTTATCAATATTTATTGGTATAATACCCTGATGAATCATATGGCTTTTAATAATATTTTAAATGTAGACACATTTTGAATTTTCGATAATCCTAAAACAAGACTACCATAAACTCGCTGATTTTGAATGCAGCCACATACTGAAGCATTGTTCTAAATATAGATATTTTGGAAAATCCCATTATTCAGAGATAGACTACCAGAGTGGCAGACATAGATGCCACTGTGTCCGATCCACATAGTTGAGAGCTATGGGCCCCAGGGAAGGGGAGACCGGCATGCATAAAGCAGAGAGCATGCTCAGTTTGCACTAACTTGGCTTTTGATGGAGGTATAGAAAGAAACAGATACCCTACAGAAATCACTAAAACCCTGTTTGGCACACATTTTCAATTGTGTTTTATCAAACTGAAAAGAAAACACTACCCACTTTACCCTACCCAGTCTTCTTACACATTTCTACGATTAAGCAAAATATTTTAAAGGTAGTTACAAACCCAGCAATTCCCAAAACCATTGCACACATTTTCCCATTTTCCTCAATTCAGTTGACTGTTCAATTAGAAAAAAGCAAAGAAACTTATTTTACACCCCCTATTTTAGCACATTTATTGCATGACAAGAGAAGTTTTGTGAGTTTCAACCCATTGCATTTTCGTTATTACGTACATATACCATGATTATGGTCCAGCTGTAAAAAAATCCTATATATGTTTTATAGCTCTAAAAGCAACAATAACATGAAATTCATGAAACTCAAAGGTATATATAATACTAAAATCAGCCCGGGTAACACTTGTACCCATTTATAGGACCAAGTTTCGGGATCTGGCCCTGTATGTGATGGTCTATATATAGGTATTACATTAGTGATGGCTGGCACATAGAACATTTCCCTATTTGTACACACAACGGAAGCCAAGTCAATACTAATTGTTGCGGTAAAAATAGTTCCCCATTGCACCTACTTTCCGTGTTATTAACCTCTAATGTTAACTAATGTTAAGTTTTGTTTTTATTCCTTAACCTTGACTCACTTTTTCAATGTTGCATCTGCACCTTTGCTGGGGTAATTGTCCCATGGACAATTTACAACTGTCTTTGCAGTATCAGTTTCATGTTTCTATAAATAATATATGTTCAGAATGTTTGACTTTTAACATTTTTATTTGATTGTCACACAATGTTTTTTATGTTGGGAGAATTTAGCTTTATTAGAAATATTATTGTGCGTGTGTCATGTCAGTTTTTGCTCTTTCAGCTTTAAGAAGTAGTATTCATATCTGTGCGTCGACTGCTAGAGAAAATCCTCTATTATGCATGTTTCATGTCCTTGGAGAGTTAAAAGCATGTTCTGATTACTTGTTTTTTTCTAATTTAAGTTTTGGAATTCTATTTTAAAGAAGAAAGAAACAAAAATTAATCGTATCCCAAACAATATTGTGTCCTAACACAAAAAAAATTAAAAGTAGACTAGCAAAGATGTTTTGCTTAGTCTATGATTTAAATGAAGAAAGCATTAAAAAAGAAAAGATGTAATTAATAGAGGATCTTACATAAGTACTCATTTCATTGTTGAATTTATTAAACGAGTTGGCAAAATGATATAATGTGAATAATAAATGAGAACGAATTTTAGGTTCTATTTATCACATTTTGGCCTGTCGCTTTAACACGCGAAACCAACATAAAACATGGGAATTGGATCAAAAGTCATTATGGGAACAGCGACGGTGCATACTAGGCTTATTTGCATAATTATGGAACTAGTTGGTATATCAGCGAAAATATAGAATGGTGTTATTCCACTCCCACATGGGATAAATTCATATAAATCATTAGCTGTATCATATTTTCGTTGATAGTTTTTAATATAGCTAGTATTATAATGATTGGCTTCCTATTTGCATATTAAACAGTCCCAGGGGTGTGATGTCATAATAACAGACAGTGATGTCATGATAAAAACAACCAAATGAAAATATGAATGAAGCATTCTGATTGGGTTCAGTGATAAAAATTGAACCGAATGAAACTAAGGTTTATTAATTTAAAGCTCATTACATTCTTAAAACACACCAACGTTTTACTGGACATTTGAGTAATGAGGTTCTTGAAACCCAAAAAACACAAAATTATGATAATAAACATAATTCTAAAATGAATTAATAGACTGTTATTAGTTTATTTTCAGAGAATTATTTTCTAAACAATGTATTTTTATTAATGTGTGTAAAATTGTTTCAGTGCCTAAGAAATGTCATATACATGTCAATAGTCATAGTTTTTATCATTCATCATATCACATTGGCTTCAGTTTAATTTTCCAAATTTTCAGACAACACCGGACCTCATGATCTTGAAACGAGAGGGAGGTTTGGGAAGGATTGAAGCATGAAAATGTTTGTTGTCCAGCCAGAGTCTGCAGATGATTCCCTGGGTTAAAAGTCTCCCAGAATCCATCAGTTTTCACCAAGATAGGGTCAAAATCAGACAACATAAAGTATATCCCCAAGAAACCCCTGTCCTGCAGCGATCACATAGTTCCCCACTCTCTGACAGATCAGATATGACACACAAATCAAAGTCACGGCCAGGGTCAGAAGCACTCAAGACCCTCTCGACCCCTTACAGAGTCAGCTGAGTCAGATTGAGGGGGAGACTGAGAATAATACGAGAGCAGACAGAAATTTTCTAATTTCACCCGCCGAAAAAACTGAGCTTAGTCGTCGTCTCTGAAAGACCCAGATGTTGACGGTGAAATGCGATCGGAATTGACCGCTCCAGGCCTGAAATTGTAGAAGACAAAGGAAGAACCCCATGGGGTTGAAGGTCAAGGTCTAAGTGAAAATGAACTTCCAAACTTCCAAGACTTCCTCTCAGTCACCTTCCGTTAAAGAAGATACAGACAGAGGGTACTCCAAATGAATGCAGTGAATGGAATCACCTTTTGATCTTTTTCTAAAAGAGATATATGAATTACCCATCACAAAACATGTCTCTTGGAATAGGCGAATGAAGAATAAACATAATATTATATTTTAAATATGAAATTTGATATTTTATGTCCAATCTGGAATCTTTTTGCAACATGTAATTACAGTTCACTTTCAGACTAAAAAACTATTAAATCACAATATTTAAGGGTTACTAGTTCCAAGAGCCATACATTTATCTCTGTTCACACGCACATACAGTTCACTTTCAGACTGAAAAACTATTAAATCACAATATTTAAGGGTTATATTCCAAGAGCCATACATTTATCTCTGTTCACAGCACATACAGTTCACTTTCAGACTGCGAAAAACTATTAAATCACAATATTTAAGGGTTATATTCCAAGAGCCATACATTTTATCTCTGTTCACAGCACATACAGTTCACTTTCAGACTGAAAACTATTAAATCACAATATTTAAGGGTTATATTCCAAGAGCCCTACATTTATCTCTGTTCACAGCACATACAGTTCACTTTCAGACTGAAAAACTATTAAATCACAATATTTAAGGGTTATATTCCATGAAGCCATACATTTATCTTTGTTCACATAGCACATACAGTTCACTTTCAGACTGAAAAACTATTAAATCACAATATTTAAGGGTTATATTCCAAGAGCCCATACCTTTTATCTCCGTTCACAGCACATATTGCATGATTTTTATTTCCAACTAATATTTCACAGTTCCAGGTATTGTGTTACCATGGTAACATTTTTATGCATGTTTTCGTCACATTTTCAGATTCAGTTTTATGTTCAGTACACTGCTGAACTTCACCATGGTTATAATTTCACAGTTGTTTATATAATTGTATAGTTATTTACAGAATGCAGTCATAACTAACAATATAATTTTTATTTTAAACTGCACACTTTTCATGGAATTTTACTTATATCACCTGAAATTAACCTTTTGTGTGAATGGAAATGTAATATCACAATAAGATATGATACATATTTTGCTAATAAATCACCTTTAATAATTTATCAAAATTCAAGCTTGTTATTGCAGTAATAAACACATTAGCATGGCTGCTGTATATATTGCAAGGAAATACTCACTGCACATAACATTTTTTGCTTGATGTTTTACTTAATACATTTTAAGAAACATTGCTGTAATTAACGATTTATTGATGATGATGCTTTTTTAATTCTTAACAAAATACTGATGAATCTATATAAAAAAATAATTTTAATGCTTGCTTAATTCTATTGATAAAAACACAAAGTGTTAAACATCATGTGTCTGATTTTCTTAACAGCTTTCTAATTTCTAACAATGTGCTAAAATCAATAAAATAATCAGACAAATGAATCACCATAATTAGTAAAAAGGTATACACGCAATACATGCAGTTACTGTAACAAGCAGTATAACTGATGAAAGAGACGAAAAAGATACTGACTGTGATTCCATTAATTTCAGACTCGGCAAAATCTCAAGTGACGGAACAAGAAATCATTGACACCTTGACTACACATGCTACTAAAATTGCAGAGAGCGTTCTCAGTGCAAGTGATGGAGGTCAGGTGCTGGAAGATGACATCAGAGTATGTAGTCTTATGTACCTGCATAAAAAAAAATTGTCTACAGATATTTTTTCAAAAAAGAAATTAAGCTGTTTTAATTTTCAAACAGACAGATTGAGATGATTGCATTTCTAATCATGTTGCAGTTAATTTGGATTTTGTTAATACTAATAATTGAATCACAAATGGCAAGTCAATACTTTTTAAAAGGACACTGTTCGTAAGTAAGCAGTTATTGAGCATAACCAAATAACTGGCTGACTTTTATTCAGTGAAATGTATACATGAAAACATGAGGATAGACCCTAAGAAATATGTAGGAATACATTTTGTTTGAAAAAAAAAAAGTTTTAATTATTATATGTAAATAAAGTGGGACCCACAATATTTACCTTTTCTGCGATCACGTGACTTCCATTAGCGCATTAGGTTTTCACCACAGTATGTATTGCGAAATATGTATAGCCCGCTTAGCTCAGTCGGGAGTGTTGTCGACCACTTTACGCTCACGCACACTATTATTACGGTGAGTGTAATTTTAGTTTGGGCTGCGAGTTCAAACGCACGAAGCGGATTTACTTTTTTTTGTACCGCGATTGAATTCCGTTAAACAATCTTGCTTTTAATTAGTAAATATTCAATAATGTTTAGTGTGTAATGTTTGCGAACATAATTATTGCGTGTTTTATAAGTTAAAAGTTACGGACAGTGTCCCTTTAAGATTGTGATATGTTTATTATGTTATTTCAGTAGTTGTTTCACAACTATTATAAGTTCAAGGGTTCTTTATACGTTTGCTGAATTTGGTAAACATGTACATTACACCTTGAACATGAAATATAAACATGTACATTACACCTTGAACATGAAATATAAAAATGTACATTACACCTTGAACATTAAATATAAACATGTACATTACACCTTGAACATGAAATATAAAAATGTACATTACACCTTGTACATGAAATATAAACATGTACATTACACCTTGAACATGAAATATAAAAATGTACATTACACCTTGTACATAAAATATAAACATGTACATTACACCTTGTACATGAAATATAAACATGTACATTACACCTTGTACATGAAATTTAAACATGTACATTACACCTTGTACATGAAATATAAAAATGTACATTACACCTTGTACAATGTACATTACACCTTGAACATGAAATATAAACATGTACATTACACCTTGAACATGAAATATAAACATGTACATTACACCTTGTACAGTGTACATTACACCTTGTACATGAAATATAAAAATGTACATTACGCCTTGTACAGTGTACATTACACCTTGAACATGAAATATAAACATGTACATTACACCTTGTACAGTGTACATTACACCTTGTACATGAAATATAAAAATGTACATTATACCTTGTACATAAAATATAAACATGTACATTACACCTTGTACATGACATATAAACATGTACATTACACCTTGTACACGAAATATAAAGGGGTAGCCATTATACAGTCTGTATAAATGTAATAAATACAGACAGTTAAGTGGTCCGTAAAATCTTTGAAATAACAAATTATACATCTTTAAGATCATCTGTAGTATGGAAACTCACCGAAAAAGATACGTTATTATTATTTAATTTAGAAAATTATGTGTGGTAATAGGTAACTAGTTAAAGTTATACACCTTAGCATTTTGAAGAATTTTTCATCAGTCATTTTAAAGTAGATTTTACTAAATGCCTTTTATTTCATACAAAACATATATTAAATGTATTTAACGGTTTAGCTTAAACATTCATAACGCTTAACTTGTAACAGTACTACTTAATAATCAGGTAAATGAGAGAAACATTTTACGTGTTGTGCTTGTAAACTTTTATGCTTTTGCTTAAGAAATAAGTGAATAATTGGACAAAGAAGAGTTTGCTGTGTAATTTTAGAAAGGTTAAACAGGGTTTAAATAGCTAAAACTTGGTTTTATTTTTTTACTTTTCGTCAAAATAACATGTCTTGCAGATTTGCTTTAGAAAGAAACTGTTTGAAACAATTTTGTTTGGCGAAATTAGTATTTTAATACACTTTGCAACTATATGAACTGCTAAATAACAATTTCTCTTTCAGATAGCTTTGTTAACCAATAAAAAATGTTTTTTCGTGATGATATTTGTGTGTTACTAAAGAAATTAAACGAAAGGCATCATATCATATAATTATTAAGTTTTAGAGGTAAATATAATAGTGAAAAGAAATTTGAAGATATTGACTGAAACTTTATTGGCAATGTATGAAAATCCAAATTGGTATTATGCATTTGAACAATAATGTTCTCTTTACATTCATTTGACCAAAATTAGATCTGGCTTAGTAACCTTCCTTTACCCAGATGAAAATGAGCCCATCAACAAATATGCTATGTTTAATATAATTATTTTTAAAAAAATGCCATTAAATAGTGTGGTACCAATATTTCATATTGGTACTACATGGGTGAAATTTGTAGAAATGTAAATTCATGTACCATATTTGCTCCATGTCAAGATAAGCTAAGGTCCATTTTTTAAGCAATGGGTCACTTTATGAGGCAAATACGCAAATAACTAGAACGGATACAAAATACTTTTATGACATCAACATTGAATCGTTTAGATTTGCTTATTATTATAGCCTTTACTAACCCTATAATCTGCATGTCTTTGATGCGTAGAGAGCAGCAGGACTTTGGATGGAATCACATCCCCCGAAAGACATTTCTAGGAGTCAGTCTGTACAAGACCTGCCAGACACAGTAAGATATGTCACATTGTAATCCTCTCTCATAATTATATAAACTGCCAGACACAGTAAGATAAGTCACTTTGTAATCCTCCCTCATCATTATATAAACTGCCAGACACAGTAAGATATGTCACTTTGTAATCCTCCCTTATAATTATATAACCTGCCAGACACAGTCAGATATGTCACTTTGTAATCCTCTTTCATAATTATATAACCTGCCAGACATAGTAAGATATGTCACTTTGTAATCCTCCCTCATAATTATATAAACTGCCAGACACAGTAAGATATGTCACTTTGTAATCCTCTCTCATAATTATATAAACTGCCAGACACAGTAAGATAAGTCACTTTGTAATCCTCTCTCATAATTATATAAACTGCCAGACACAGTAAGATAAGTCACTTTGTAATCCTCCCTCATAATTATATAAACTGCCAGACACAGTAAGATATGTCACTTTGTAATCCTCCCTTATAATTATATAACCTGCCAGACACAGTCAGATATGTCACTTTGTAATCCTCTCTCATAATTATATAACCTGCCAGACATAGTAAGATATGTCACTTTGTAATCCTCCCTCATAATTATATAAACTGCCAGACACAGTAAGATATGTCACTTTGTAATCCTCTCTCATAATTATATAAACTGCCAGACACAGTAAGATATGTCACTGTAATCCTCCCTCATAATTATATAAAATGCCAGACACAGTAAGATAAGTCACTTTGTAATCCTCTCTCATAATTATATAACCTGCCAGACACAGTAAGATATGTCACTGTAATCCTCCCTCATAATTATATAAACTGCCAGACACAGTAAGATAAGTCACTTTGTAATCCTCTGTCATAATTATATAAACTGCCAGACATAGTAAGATAAGTCACTTTGTAATCCTCCCTCATAATTATATAAACTGCCAGACATAGTAAGATAAGTCACTTTGTAATCCTCTCTCATAATTATATAAACTGCCAGACACAGTAGGATATGTCACTTTGTAATCATCCCTCATAATTATATAAACTGCCAGACACAGTAAGATATGTCACTTTGTAATCCTCTCTCATAATTATATAAACTGCCAGACATAGTAAGATATGTCACTTTGTAATCATTCCTCATAATTATATAAACTGCCAGATATAGTAAGATAAGTCACTTTGTAATCCTCTCTCATAATTATATAAACTGCCAGACATAGTAAGATATGTCACTTTGTAATCATCCCTCATAATTATATAAACTGCCAGATATAGTAAGATAAGTCACTTTGTAATCCTCTCTCATAATTATATAAACTGCCAGACACAGTAAGATATGTCACTTTGTAATCCTCTCTCATAATTATATAAACTGCCAGACACAGTAAGATATGTCACTGTAATCCTCCCTCATAATTATATAAACTGCCAGACACAGTAAGATATGTCACTTTGTAATCCTCCCTTATAATTATATAACCTGCCAGATACAGTAAGATATGTCACTTTGTAATCCTCTCTCATAATTATATAAACTGCCAGACACAGTAAGATATGTCACTGTAATCCTCTCTTATAATTCTATAAACTGCCAGACACAGTAAGATAAGTCACTTTGTAATCCTCCCTCATCATTATATAAACTGCCAGACACAGTAAGATATGTCACTTTGTAATCCTCCCTTATAATTATATAACCTGCCAGACACAGTCAGATATGTCACTTTGTAATCCTCTTTCATAATTATATAACCTGCCAGACATAGTAAGATATGTCACTTTGTAATCCTCCCTCATAATTATATAAACTGCCAGACACAGTAAGATATGTCACTTTGTAATCCTCTCTCATAATTATATAAACTGCCAGACACAGTAAGATAAGTCACTTTGTAATCCTCTCTCATAATTATATAAACTGCCAGACACAGTAAGATAAGTCACTTTGTAATCCTCCCTCATAATTATATAAACTGCCAGACACAGTAAGATATGTCACTTTGTAATCCTCCCTTATAATTATATAACCTGCCAGACACAGTCAGATATGTCACTTTGTAATCCTCTCTCATAATTATATAACCTGCCAGACATAGTAAGATATGTCACTTTGTAATCCTCCCTCATAATTATATAAACTGCCAGACACAGTAAGATATGTCACTTTGTAATCCTCTCTCATAATTATATAAACTGCCAGACACAGTAAGATATGTCACTGTAATCCTCCCTCATAATTATATAAAATGCCAGACACAGTAAGATAAGTCACTTTGTAATCCTCTCTCATAATTATATAACCTGCCAGACACAGTAAGATATGTCACTGTAATCCTCCCTCATAATTATATAAACTGCCAGACACAGTAAGATAAGTCACTTTGTAATCCTCTGTCATAATTATATAAACTGCCAGACATAGTAAGATAAGTCACTTTGTAATCCTCCCTCATAATTATATAAACTGCCAGACATAGTAAGATAAGTCACTTTGTAATCCTCTCTCATAATTATATAAACTGCCAGACACAGTAGGATATGTCACTTTGTAATCATCCCTCATAATTATATAAACTGCCAGACACAGTAAGATATGTCACTTTGTAATCCTCTCTCATAATTATATAAACTGCCAGACATAGTAAGATATGTCACTTTGTAATCATTCCTCATAATTATATAAACTGCCAGATATAGTAAGATAAGTCACTTTGTAATCCTCTCTCATAATTATATAAACTGCCAGACATAGTAAGATATGTCACTTTGTAATCATCCCTCATAATTATATAAACTGCCAGATATAGTAAGATAAGTCACTTTGTAATCCTCTCTCATAATTATATAAACTGCCAGACACAGTAAGATATGTCACTTTGTAATCCTCTCTCATAATTATATAAACTGCCAGACACAGTAAGATATGTCACTGTAATCCTCCCTCATAATTATATAAACTGCCAGACACAGTAAGATATGTCACTTTGTAATCCTCCCTTATAATTATATAACCTGCCAGATACAGTAAGATATGTCACTTTGTAATCCTCTCTCATAATTATATAAACTGCCAGACACAGTAAGATATGTCACTGTAATCCTCTCTTATAATTATATAAACTGCCAGACACAGTAAGATATGTCACTTTGTAATCCTCCCTTATAGTTATATAATCTGCTAGACACAGTAAGATATGTCACTTTGTAATCTACTCTCATAACTATATAAACACCAAGTAATATATGTCACTTTGTAATCATCCCTCATAATTATATAAACACCAAGTAAGATAAGGCACTTTGTAATCCTCCCTCATAATTATATAAACTGCCAGACACAGTAAGATAAGTCACTTTGTAATCCTCTCTCATAATTATATAACCTGCCAGACACAGTAAGATATGTCACTGTAATCCTCCCTCATAATTATATAACCTGCCAGACACAGTAAGATATGTCACTGTAATCCTCCCTCATAATTATATAACCTGCCAGACACAGTAAGATATGTCACTTTGTAATCATCCCTCATAATTGTATAACCTGCCAGACATAGTAAGATATGTCACTTTGTAATCCTCCCTCATAATTATATAACCTGCCAGACGCAGTAAGATATGTCACTGTAACCATCCCTCATAATTATATAAACTGCCAGACACAGTAAGATAAGTCACTGTAATCCTCCCTCATAATTATATAAACTGCCAGACATAGTAAGATAAGTCACTTTGTAATCCTCCCTTATAATTATATAAACTGCCAGACTCAGTAAGATATGTCACTTTGTAATCCTCCCTTATAATTATATAAACTGCCAGACATAGTAAGATATGTCACTTTGTAATCCTCTCTTATAATTATATAAACTGTCACACTTTGTAATCCTCTCTTATAATTATATAAACTGCCAGACACAGTAAGATATGTCACTTTGTAATCCTCCCTTATAATTATATAAACTGCCAGACACAGTAAGATATGTCACTTTGTAATCCTCCCTTATAATTATATAAACTGCCAGACATAGTAGGATATGTCACTTTGTAATCCACCCTCATAATTATATAAACTGCCAGACATAGTAAGATAAGTCACTTTGTAATCCTCCCTCATAAGTATATAAACTGCCAGACATAGTAAGATAAGTCACTTTGTAATCCTCCCTCATAATTATATAAACTGCCAGACATAGTAAGATATGTCACTTTGTAATCCTCTCTCATAATTATATAAACTACCAGACACAGTAAGATTAGTCACTTTGTAATCCTCTCTCATTATTTATATAAACTGCCAGACATAGTAAGATAAGTCACTTTGTAATCATCCCTCATAATTATATAAACTGCCAGACACAGTAAGATATGTCACTTTGTAATCATCCCTCATAATTATATAAACTGCCAGACATAGTAAGATATGTCACTTTGTAATCATCCCTTATAGTTATATAAACAGTCACTTTGTAATCCTCTCTCATAATTATATAAACTGCCAGACATAGTAAGATATGTCACTTTGTAATCCTCCCTCATAATTATATAAACACCAAACCCTTTTGAACCCATAAGCACAAAACCTCTTTACTATTTCACATATTTTACAACATTTTCATTTCTCAGTTTATTGTGTCGCCTTTTCGAAGAAAAATGTGATACATAGGGATCACTTTGTCATCCGTCCGTCCGTCCATCACAAAAACAACATTGGCTATAACTTTCTCATTTCTTAATATTTCTTCATCAAACTTACAATATATATTCTTCATGACAACATCGACATGACCATACTAAAATTTAAAGGTCAAGGTCACACTAAGGTCATTATATGGGTTAAATACTCATTTTTTTCTTCACGAAAACTTAATGTTGGCTATAACTTCCTCATTTGTTGATATTTTTTCATCATATTTTTAATATATACTCATCATGACAACATTGACATGGTTATACTAAAATATAAAGGTCAAGGTCACCCTGAAGGTCATAAGATGGGTTAAATACTCATTTTTTCTTCATGAAAATTTAGCCAGGCCCATTTGTCAGGGTCATTTATCTGGGTCAAAAAGCCTTGTTATGACAAAGCACTGACAGGCGACACCCGTCTAGTATTATATAGTATTTCCAACTGCAAAAACTTTATATATAAACACCAATACCTTTTATTTATTATCACATATTAAATTTTCATTTGGTTATAGTATTTCTTTAATACTGCAAGAACTGTTTAGTTAACTGTCTTCTAATTGTCCCCCACTCATATACTTGTATAGATTTCAATTATTTTCTTCATTTTGGTTATAGTATTTCTCAATTTTTAGTAAACTGTGATTTATTTATCCCTCTCTCATATATATTCTCACATAGATCAATTATTTTCTTTTTTAATGTAATAAAATTTATTATTTCCAAACTGCCGGTTCAAATCACACTGGGAGCTGGAATTGTAAGTGAGAAAGTGTTATTGATTCTTATGGATGGTGGGAGATGTACAGTAGTCATGGTTCTACCCAGGAATAAGTGGATGGTCTGCCACCACCGCTAAAAATCGACTAACATACATTGCCCAAAATGTGCTGGAAATTGAGATTATTTCTAATCTCTATAATTGTGTTGACTATTCAAATCCCCTCATTATATATGTAAGTGGAAATGTGTTATTACATGTTTTATATGACTCCATTTAGCTGTTGGAAGTGAGAAGGTTACATGTACCTGTTCTGGTAAACGATGCATGTTTCATGTTTATGACGCTTCATGGTGAATTGCTAATCAGGTCATAGGTACATTAGTTCTGTGCATTGTTGAGACTATCGTGTTTCGTTTCCTGACTACTATAATTCTAAGAAAATATGGAGTTCTGGGAACTGTACGGCTAAGCTAATATACTGTTTACTGGATAATGTGGTTATTTGGAATAATGCATTGAGGTCATGTTGAGGCGCGGTGCAAGTCTTACTGAGTGAATTAACCTAATCAAATATCTAATTGATACATTTTTTCTCGTTTGCATTTTTTTCAAATGAAATTGTTACATGGGGTATAATTCACCCAGTGAGTAATTAATAGATCTATATTTCAATCTGACATCATAATTCAGAAATGGTGACAACCGATATGTGTCTTATTTAACCTGTGCTCCTGAGTTCCTCGTTATCTCTACAAAATCGGGTGCATTGACTGGTAGATGGACTGTTGTAATATAAAGCAATTAAACATTTAAAATGCTATATTATATAGGTGTACATGTAAGAGATTGTATTAACCCTTAACCTGCTAAGCATGACTATAATAGCCTCTGCGTCCATTGTAAACCCCGATCAGCCTGCGAGTAACTCACAGGCTGATTTGGGTTTACAATGTCCGGCTACTGATCAGTCATTTTCCCCAAAACACCCCTTTGTCACATGAATGGAATGGTCTTAATTCAAAGAAAGAACAGTCCATTATATATATGTAGGGGGTTAAAGTTACTTTGCAGCTATTATTGGATTAACACTCTTCTAGCATTGTTTAGATTAGAAATATTTTTACAGAAATAATACTAATAGTAGTATAATTGTGTGCTTGCTTGTTGTGATCTAATTTGCTTAAGTACTTAATAAAATAGTAACTACTGGTATTTAATTAACGAGACTCAGGGTCTTTTGGTGTAATTATTAAAGTGTCACTAGCTGTTTGGGATGGAAATATCTTTTACTTGTCAGTACAATATTTAATACAAACGATCCTTATAAGACAAAGAAAAGGTTATGTTAATGTTCAACAGGAAGAGAAGCATTACAAATAACTTGTGTTTAGATATTGATTCCTCAGAGGAACTAAGCTGTTTAGCAGCGGTTTAAAATGTACCATTTAAGAAAAAAAGCATTTAATTAAAAAATTATTTTAAGAACTGTCAGAGCAGCGACAATTTGGTTGCTTATCCAGTTTTCTGTAATCTGTAAACATTTTAGAGGAATAACTCTGTGTGCGTAACCATGTTTGTAACTATTAACTAATGGCAGTGAATATAATTAACTTGTTATATTTGCAGACAGTAATACAGGAGGTAATGAAGGCACAAAAGAGGAACAGTGCAGGTCCTACAGTGGCAGAGTACAGGGACCAGATTAAGGGCAACCTCATGACAGCACGTAAGCCTTAACCCAGTATTGCCTTATACTACCAGTCAAATGCATGGGAAACTATTGGTTTACCCGTGAATGCTAAAATCACATGGGAAACTATTGGATTACCCATGAAACTAAATCTGCATAGGGAAACTATTGGATTACCCATGAATGCTCACATGCAATACTATTGTATTACTCATGAATGCTAAAATCACATGGGGAAACTAAGGCATTACCCATGAAACTAAATCTGTATAGGGAAACTATTTAATTACCCATGAATGCTAAGATCACATTGGAAACTACTGGATTACCCATGAAACTAAAATTATATAGGAAACTCTTGGATTACCAATGAATGCTAAAATCATGTAAGCTATAATCCCATGGGAAATGATTTCATTACTCTTGAATGCTATAATGTGATGAAATTTTTTGTGAGAAATTATTTGATTACCATTGAATGCTATAATCCCATGGGAAACTATTTGATTACCCTTGAATGCTATAATCCCATGGGAAACTGTTTGATACCCTTGTAAGGTATAATCCCACAGGGAACTATTTTATTACCATTGAATGCTATAATCCCACAGGGAACTATTTTATTACCATTGAATGCTATAATCCCACAGGGAACTATTTTATTACATTTGAATGCTATAATCCCATGGGAAACTGTTTAAATACCCATGTAAGGTATAATCCCTTTGGAAACTATTTGATTACCATTGAATGCTATACTCACATGGGAAACTGTTTAAATACCCATGTAAGGTATAATCCCATTGGAAACTATTTTATTACCATTGAATGCTATAATCCCATGGGAAACTATCTAATTATAATTAAATGCTATAATCACATGGCAAATGCTATATTCCCATGGGAAACTGATTACCCCGGAATGCTGTTATCCCATGGGAAACTATCGGATTACCCTTGAATGCTATAATCCCATGGGAAACTATTTGAATACCATGAAAGCTATTATCCCGTGGGAACTATTTGATAACCCCTGAATGAGAAAATTGAAGCTTGAATTCTTAATACTTTATCTCACGATTGACCTGACAATAGGAACAACTAAAATTAATAAAAATTCGTGTTATATTTAAAGAAAATAATTTACTGACATTTGAAACACATTTTTAGTTGCCAAGGCAACTGGGCTGGACCAGTCAGAAATCCCGGCTGATGCGGAAATCGATCCGTTGTTGATGGAGCAACTTGCCAACCAGGAGTTGACACCAGAAGACATCGAGATTGTCCATGATGAGGAGACAGGGCGGAGTTACATACGCTCAAGAAATCGTCACATTGCCGAGGCGATGGGTGGAGTGCAAAAGGGGCATCTTTATCAGTCCGGAGGCAAAAGTAAGGAAATGTTGGCTCAAATTCTTTTAATGAAGTTATAATAAAACATTTTACATTTTCAATGAAGTTATTCCTAAAAACACAATTGGCATTAAGTGTCCTTATAACAAGCCATATGTTCAGAAACTTCACAGAAGCAAATTTGCATATTAGTAATTATCTGTTTTGTGACATTACAATTAATAAAACTTCTCTGACGGAATGCTATATTGTATATTATTTATATACGTACGACATGATAGTTTTACTTTAATGTTGTCAATTTACCTTTACTAAGGTGACAATTTGTACGAGAAATCATACGTTACGCGGCTGTACAAATACAAATAATGCGACACCTTAAACTAAATTTTAATGTTACTAACATGCTTTTTATAAAGTAATATTTCAAATAAGGATAAATGTTTAAGGTGTCTGAACGTATTGTATGATATACCATGCAAACAATTGGGATTAAATGTTTTACTGTACACAAACACAGTGATCGGTCCTCATTTGCATCTGTAATACACTAGTGTATTACGAGAAATAATTCATGGCTTTATTACGCTCCCAGAAGCCATGTTATGTGATAAAAAGCTATATAAAACAAAATGGAAAGAGTTGAATTATAATATATTTTATAACCTTTAGTAGGAAGTAAAATATAAAGATTTGTATATGAGGTTAATTTTTTGGTTTGAATTTAAAGCAACATATACATGTCTGAGTGGTACTTTGTTTTTCTGATTTTATGTATGTTTTTTAGACAAAAATAATTTTTGCAAATTGCAACGCTTTAAAAACGAGATGTTAACTTTGAAATTTCAATGCAACACTAATTTATAGAAAAGGTAACATGGTCAGCTGATGTCCCAATGAGGAATGCTTACTTGCCAGGGTCGATAAAAAATGTTGAAAACAGTGGTAAGACTATAGGTTTAATGGTAGCCACACGTTTTGTTTTATTTGTTTGTTTGTTTGAGGTTATAGGGATATATTTGTAAGACATGCACCTTGATAATATTATGTCCTTTGTTTACTTTTTTCTTTGTAGCAAGCACTTACATTTGTTTTATGGGATTTGTTTTTTCTTAACTGATCTGTTTTCTTTCTGGTTAATCTGATTATAGATCAAAATTACGCCTTTTGTTCACCATGTGTAGGCCAACATATGATCATGTATTTAGGTAAACAACATTTGTTGCCAATAAACACTACTGGCCTCATAATTCTCGAAACTTGCTCAGCTAAAATCTTATGCTCAAGCTCCAAATTCATGTATTTCTTTTAGCTGTAACTTTTTTCAGTGATTGTTTATCTTCCTGAAAACTTTCAGGACATTTGTAATTGATGATTATCTCGATTTTTGTAAAGTTTCAGGTCATTCCATGACCGTTAAGTAAGATTTTATTTTTTTATATCTGAGCTTGAGTCTGAGATTTCGACTCAAAAGTTTCGAGAATATGGGGCCTGGTCAGAGTGGCTCAGTGGAAAGCACAATTGACTTTATATCTGAAGCCTCACCAGCACCACTGGGTATCTTTGGTGTGTCCTTGGCAAGACACTTTCCTTAGTCTCTTGCTCCCGATGGTCCCAGTCCATGGGCAAGACAATTTCCTTAGCCTCTTGCTCCCGATGGTCCTAGTCCATGGGAAAGACACATTCCTTAGTCTCTTGTCCTGATGGTCCCAGTCCATGGGCAAGACATTTTCCTTAGTCTCTTGCTCCCAATGGTCCCAGTCCATGGGCAAACACTTTCTTTAGTCTCTTGCTCCTGATGGTCCCAGTCCATGGGCATAACACTTTCCTTAGTCTCTTGCTCTTGATGGTCCTAGTCCATGGGCAAGACACTTTCCTTAGTCTCTTGCTCCTGATGGTCCAAGAGCATGGGCAAGACACTTGCCTTAGTCTCTTGCTCCTGATGGTCCCAGTCCATGGGTAAGACACTTGCCTTAGTCTCTTGCTCCCGGTGGTCCCAAGTATCAGACGTTTTCTTCTGAGCATGTTAAAGAACAGCAGGGATCTTATTTGATAGAAAAAGTAGCGCATGGTTACTATATACACATATATATATATATATAGCCTCTTAAGGGAGACTCCTTTTATTCAGTCCCTGGCCGCATCATACCAAAGACTTTAAAAACAGTAGTTGTCACTTTTAACAGTTGCTTGACAAGCAAATAAAGGGTAGTGCTGTCTGGTTGGCCCAATGTCAGAAAACAATGACTGTTTGGGGTATCATTTGCTACTGTGTGGCATTCCAGTATGGCAGCACTGTATCTGCTACAAGTAGACAGTAGATAGATCCACATTACACTATACACACACATTCAAAAGTCCGAGCTTCACTCTGATGTCACAGTGCCAAATCATACCAGGACTCTATGGTGGCAAACGGGCAGCATGACTTAAAACCTTAGAAGTACACACACACACACACACACAGACTCTAAAGGACGAATACAATGTGTTGATGAGGTATTATTTAAGCAATGATTCAACTCTTTATGAACTGAATTGAATTGGGTTTTAAGGCGCACCAACACATGAAATGTTATATGGCGCCTAACAGGCCTGAACATGCCAGGCTCATCCTCCATGTACATCGAGATAAAATATGGAAATTGGCCTAGAACCTTCTCACTCTTTATGAACTATATGAATGTCAGTAAGAGGCTTGCAAAATGTCTGTGTTTCTGGTGATTGTCTTCCATATCATTATCAGTTACCAACTAATGATGACTTAATTAGTATTCATTATTCAGTAAATTTATGTATTCAGAAGGCACATACAGTAGGGGAGCAGCTGAATCATTTCAAGTGCCTGAACCGCATAATGCAGTATATCATAAACACAACACATGGTTTCAATCTGGTGGAATGTTTTTTGTTGTGAAAATTGGCAAAATAGTTATTTTATTATCTGACTTTTGTGTTACCATTGGGTTTGGTATATTTGTTTAATTATTTTGGTAGATATTTTTGTAGATCATGAGATGCTCTGGTATCATTGAGGTCAGAGGTACACCTGAGCAGTTCTCGACCACTAACGAGCATGATCAGTCTTTTTTTGTTCTATAAGTTTTAATCCATTTTTTATGCAATTCCAATAGGATTACACATAGGGAAAATAATTTAACCCTTAAATTTCTATAAGCAAAGTATAATAACTAGAAGGGTGTTCCACGGAACACTTGTGTTGTCTAGCATGTGTGTATTTCAGAAATGCCAGCCCGAGTAGTACCTATAATGACATTGGTGCATGCGTTCTCTAGTCTCTTAAAAACAACCAAATGGATTACTGAAACTCCTGATGAGAAAACAAGGCCAATTTAAACAACTAACTTTTTGGCACCAGTTTTGAATTGCAAACAAAGTATGGCCCTGTATTAACATTAATGTTCCAATTAGGACAACATAAATCATTTATCATTATAAGGGGTGTCATTAACTTTATAAGTAAGCGGCACACAGAGCAGAATAGCCGGGTATTTTTATTGATACTTGTATAAAATACTAATAAAAGTATTCATAGTAGCTGGGTAGACCAGTCAAAGTAGCAGGGGGAAATCCCCGCCTCCCGCCTCTTAATGACACCCCTGCATTATAAGATTGTATTAATTATTAATATTTCCTAAATTGTCTGCTCCTATTTTTTCACAGTTTACTCCAGGGGCGTACCTGGAGCATTTTGAACTGTACGCCAGATATAAGAAGCGTAGCTGCGAACCGAGCAGCGACGCTGAGAGTGGGGGGTAGGTGTGGGAGGGGAGACCCCTCCAGCCGGTGGGGGTTTGAGGGGCCTCCCCCAAGATTTTTTTGAAAATTAGGAGGCAAATGATACGTTCTCAAGCTATATTTCAGCGTTAATATGGCATTTTGTTTGACACTAGCCCATACCCACTCAGCCTTCAGTTTTTATTGCATATTTGGAACTTTTATTTTTTCGCTTTTGCTGATGAATTGTACGCATTGGCGTACGTGCGTATGCCTGGATACGCGCCTGTACTCAGTTATTATTCAAGTAATATATTAAACAAACTGTGTTTTAAGGCATCAATAGTTTTGAGATAAAAAAAAATGAATGAATGAATGGTGCTTTACAACTCTTTTAACCCTTAACCCGCTTAAAGCATGACTATAATAGCTTTGCATCCATTGTAAACCCAGATCAGCCTGCGAGTAACTCACAGGCTGATCAGGGTTTACAATGTCTGGCTGCTGATCATTCATTTCCCCAAAATACCCCTTTGTCGCGTAAATGGAATGGTCTTAATTCAAAGAAAGAACAGTCCATTATATATGTAGCAGGTTAATGGTTAACAGCTAGTGTAGATCATATGTGGTTGGAATGGGGAATGGTGATGAGCAAAACATGACAATAATGGAGATGAAGATGATTACTGGAAATGAATATCATGTTCTTGATTCAACTCATACCCAAGGTATTCAGTTTCCAGTTCTCCTTCGGGGAGCTCAATCACCTGCAGGCAATGACATTCCAGGACTGGAATTCACCAACCATTCCTGCAGGCAATGACATTCCAGGCCTGGAATTCACCAACCATTACTGCAGGCAATGACATTCCAGGCCTGGAATTCACCAACCATTCCTGCAGGCAATGACATTCAAGGCCTGGAATTCACCAACCATTCCTACAGGCAATGACATTCCAGGGCTGGAATTCCCAACCATTCCTGCAGGCAATGACATTCCAGGCCTGGAATTCACAAACGATTCTTCCAACTATTCTTAGACTTCAAATACTCCAATTTCATTCACAAATGTTCCCATGACATTCAAAGATAAACAATGTAAGAAGTTGCTATTTATAAAAAAAAAATTATCATATTTATACATAGCAGCTTGTTGTAAATATTCATCCTTTAAACTTATAGAAATATATGTGACTGAAATTTGCATACTTGGACATAAGTCTAAGAATATCCTCAATAATGGTTGGTGAATTCAAGGCCAGGGCTCAGTGTGGTAACTATTGTATCTGATTCTTTATTACATATAGTTACAATAGTTTCATGTTTACCGCTCGAATTTACTGTTGCCTATTAAATTTTCTTTGTTCTTTGGCCCTTAACCTACTGTGTTCCTCTAATTTATTTCCAGCGGGAGCTGATGGAAAACGTGTCTCCATCCCATCCGAGCGTAATCCCAACGCGGATATTGGAGCGCTCGACATCATAAAGTATGGCGGTTTGGAAGAGGAGGATAAAGAGGCACAGAAACCTCCGTCAGAGAAAGTCCCATCGGAGGTGGGGTCCAAGAAGGGCAGCTCCATTCGTGGGAAGTCACCTACAAAATCTGTGGTTGCAGGTGAGATTTTTTTTCCATATTGCTTAACAAAATGATTTTTTGACTTTTTGAAATGGCAAATTCTAAGCAAAATTACTTCTAAAATGATTTAATAGACTGTTATCAGTGTACATTACATAATGATATTATAGGAATCTATGATGTTGGGTAAGGACTTAGATGTCAGAATTTCAGTCAGGGATAAAGCCCACATGACTTGAAATGGTAAAACGAATATATAAGGGCTATTCCATTAACACATACCCGGGACCCCAGGAAGGCAATTTAATTAATATCTATGGGTGAACCCATGGTTCCTTAAACTCAATTTTGCATCTATGGGTGGGTGTTCAATTTCAAAAGTGCCTTCCTGGGGTCCCATGTATGTTTTAATGAAATAGCCCTAATATAGACTTTATTTTAAAAGAGTGTCTTTTCCATGATGATAATCAAACTTGAGGCCCTCATAATTTAAAACTAAAATTAATTTTACATGTATTTTACAACAATATTTGTACACAATAGAAGAAACCGAATTAGAACAAAAGTAAGATATATATGATGTTCTTATCAAAATTGCAGGATCCCTACCAGGGGAGGGTGGAGATGCCAAGTCATCTACAGGGAAGTCTTTGGTCTCATTCAAGGAGGGACAGCAGGGAGACGATCTCACCAACATTATGGCCGATTTGGACAACGTAAGTGATATTTAAACTTCTCCGGCCATGTTTTGCCTCAATAATATGTTCATATTTATTTAAATCGAAATCAATACACAACACTAGATTTTACACATGGCATTATCTGTGAAAAGCGAGTATAAGATTTTATTTGATGATGTAGAAAACATTGAACAGGTAAATTAATCCACAGGTAAATGTATTTATCAATTATCTGGCAGTAGTTGTGCAGCTATACAATTCAGATTTACCTCATTTCTCCGTGCAGTCAAGCAGTGATAAAATTAGTATCTACGTCATGCAAATAATACTTATATTTACATACGACTTAGTAGCGGTTTTCAAAATATCAAGAAATGTTCATATGATGTTTAAGAGTTAAATTTGTTAATTGATAATACTACAAAAATGTAAAAAAATATATAACAATATTGATAGACAATAGGATGATGATGTAAGTCAATATTTTTCATAGTTTTCTGTAGAAGAAACCAATCGGTTATTTTTCTTCATCTAGAGAACATCGCCGCATGGAAAATCAGATCTTGTCAGCCTTAAGAGTGGAGTTTCTCGTAAGAATGATGACAATAAGAGCAAAGTGTCGGACGGTTCCGTGAAAAAAGCACCATCGCCAGACAAGAAGGAGGAGTTTGTAGTTGGTAAGTCATTGATTGGTCAGTTTTGTAGATGTTTAGTGATATTTTGGCATGCTCTAAATTGAGTGCAAAGAAAAAGATATGTACACAATGGAGAAAACAAATTACCACATTGATGATCTTTGAATTATGCAACTATCCGAAATTGAATATAAGCCGTTCTTTTGAATTATCACATTGATAGTGAACGCCTATTCCATCAAAATAGGAATACAACTAAAATACATGTGTTCCAGTATAATAACTACAATCACAGGCGATTATTCAAGTAGACCAGTCATTTTAACAATTCACTTAATTTCATGGAGAATTTCAGGTTTTAAGTGTTTGTAGATTTGTTTTCAATTACGTTTTAACAGAACCTTTAGAAATGGTTATGGTGTCAATATGGGTTTCATGCCAGAAATTAAAAAAAAGAAAAGGGAAAACATTATTTTAGATATAACTGAATTTATTTTAACAAAACATTCCAAACATTGAATACGTGACAGTAAATGTTTCATCATTTTGAATTGCTTTAATGTCTGTTTCACTTTTACAAAAATAAATGAAGTAAATATTTAAAACTAATGAAGTTTATTTTCCTATTTAATACATTATCATGATTAACTTTTTTTTAATTTAATGTTGCTTTGAGTGTAATTTGGATAAGAATAACTAGGAAACACAATAAATTTGTATTATAACAGTTATTTTATTAATTTTAATACAAATATCGTCCATTGGATGAGTGTTTAAATCGGGCGATTCTGTGGGGTCTTATTTTCCGGGCACAGAAAAACCCACAGGAATCTAATCCATTGTAAGAGTAGTGCACAGTTTTCAGATTCCTAAGAGTAGTGCACAGTTTCCAGATTCCTATTGTAAATTAGTAGTGCACAGTTTCCAGATTCCTGTTGTATAAGTAGTGTGCAGTTTCCCGATTCCTATATAAGTATCCTTCTAACGTCTCTGAGCATGGACTGCTATAAAGAATCTAACATTGTTGATGAGCTTTAAAGACCTATTCAATTAATAAAATAGTCTTCAATTAGTTAATTTCATGCTTGTTAAATATACCAATTTATCTCTGTCAGTTTACAATGGTACCAAGTATGTGTACTTTCAATGTAAAATAAAATGTAATCACTTTTCCTATTGCATTATAAGTAATTTTACCATTTCAGGATGGTTTGTCACAAATATGTATTTATAGCCACATGTTTCTAGGTTTGAAAAAGATTTTTGAGTTTCAGCACATAGTCTTCTTAAATGTATGCATAAAAGCAAAGCAGAAATTATTTAGTAATTTATATTGTCTTAAATTATTTACCAATGTTTTCATACAAATTCATGAAAATGGATATGAGAATGTTATAATATATTATTCATACAATGAAAGATTATAGTTCTAATACAAATACATTATTATGTTTTAGATTTGATAAAAAAATCACTTCTCAATATTTTGAGAATGCGTATTTCTTATATTTTCCACAGTGAAGTTTATGTCAACTGTTATAATTGAAAAAATATAGTCTTATGAATAATAACTCTTTCCTTCAAAAAATGTTGAACTCCTGTTCTTCTTCAAGAAAAACAAAGAAATACAGCTGTCAAGTCAAATATCCATCTTTATTGTATACTTTCATATTGTCCCGTTTAGTTTGCATTGAGCTAAGTGTGCAATATTCTATGATATTGCACACATTGATATTGCACCGGAACTTTTTCTCGCACTTGCTAAGAGACGCGAAATAGAAATAAGGAACTACTTTCAAATAAAAGAACGGAATCCTGCCTATAGTGTCAACAAAAAAAACGACGTATTTTTGTTCAACCTTTTGTGGCAGAAATTGATAAAATAACTGAAATGATCACTCACCCACTATTTTTAATGTTATCGAATGGTAAACAAACGTTAGAAAATCGCTTGACGTTTTTAATGACTTTTAATGACGTCGTTTTTGCGCAAAATAATCATCCACACAAAATGAAACTGAATGACATTATAGGAATTCCATCGAAAGCTATAAAAATAACACAAATATAATGAAAAGTAATAGCTAAATAATGTATGGCTTAAATATTACTTATAACTCGTTGTTTTGGCGCCAAAACAACTCGTTCCAAGTAATATTTAGCCATACAAATTCAATAACCTATAGTATAACTTTAAAGTAAAACATTGTATATTTAAAGTAAAGATGTATTTTACTTAATAGCTGCATTTCTTTGTTGTTGTTTTTTGAAGAAGAAGAATTTGAAAAATTTATGAAAAGTGTTATTATTTAATATTGAAATAACTTTCCTTTCTGAAAGGCTATACAGATATTATAGTCTTATGTTTCTTTGAAACCCTTTTTGCATTATGACTACTTTTCGCTGCTCCTTAAACACAGGTAAAGTTAAACAGTCCAAAGAATTGGAGGAATTATATGGTCAGCCTGTTAAGACCCCTGAGAGAAAAGAATCTGTAGTTGGTGAGATTGTGGAATGAGTTCTCCTTGATTTTCATGTTACCACTTACATAACTCTAATATGTGTTTGTTAACAAAATGGGGGATTTGTAACATGAGCGATGCCTCAGAAATAAAATTGATTTGATTTCATTTCATTGAAACATATCTTATTGCCAATATTTACATTCACAGTAATTATATCAACATATATATATATGATAGAAATATTGTAATGACAGATGGGTTGGGTAGCAAGTTCTATTATCAACATTAGATTAAACCCTTCCCAGTAATAAAACTGAAGCGGTCATTTCACATTAAAACCCTTAACGCAACATTTATGATTGACGGACTTACGTTCATTTTACTGGCTTTTCATAGCACGAATAATAATGTGACACCTGATATTCGCTTTCTTTGAAAACCCAGCCTATGTGGTACATTCTCAAATATTTCCGGTTTCTTGCTTGAATTTCGAATAGGTGGTTCCACTACTCCAGCTTTTAAAGGTTCTGAGTATTGTTGGCAATGGAATGGTTTGAAAATACCGCATTCACCGTCATGTGCATGCCATCTTCGAGATGGCTCAAATTCATGTACTATTGCCATTTTAAATATTGAGTTCTGCTCAACCCGGGGCTTGAGGGCGTGAACGGTAGCAAGCACTTTTCACCAATATTCATGAACGTAACGTAAGCAGCTCAGTGGATAAGATCTTGGTGTTAGAGCTACAGACCTCTGTACCGTATGGGTTCGCTGCCTGGCAGTGACATGTCTTATTAGAAGCTCCATCCTTCATTTCATCTCCCTCTGAGGTTGCTGTCCCAATATAACCTAATATGATGTGTTAACAGAAAGTAAAACTTCATTTCATTTTATTTAGGTGTTGTTGACAAAAGTAAGATACACAAGTTTAAGAGTTGCAGTTGTTGCGAGTAACACACTGAGGTCCAGCTATTGGGGTCTATTTTAGATGGGGTCATGATCAGGGGTTTACAAACACTCTCCCTTAGCTTGTAAATAAATCGAATACAAATTGGGGTATTATCTTATTATCAAGGGTTAGGTTGCTGAGTCCTGTGAGGATTGATGGGATCTGTATGTAATAACATAATACATTGTGTGTGCTAAATAATTTGTTATATACTTACAGTTTTGTTTTACAGCCTAACAAATTGCCTATTTGCCATTACTAACATGTTATTAATTAAAACCAGTTGAACCATCATGTTATTTTAATACTGCCTAATGTTAATTTGTAGTTATTTTAGTTAAGTTTATTTTTTGAAAGAAATGTATTTGTCATGCTATATTTCAAATGTGTAATTAGTTAGACAAAAATGCAATCTCTTATGTTTAACTATTGTATTGAAAATATGATAATAATGTTAAAATATTATGTGAACAGTATTTAAGTAGTTTGACCTTAAGTCATATTACATTATTTTTAGACAAAATTTATTTAGTCAATTGTATTATAATTGATGCTTAGCCATATGGTGTGATAATGTCTTGGATAATTTCATTACAGTAACTGATATGGAGACCTACTTATTCCATTCATATTTAGACTTTTTTTTACTGATATTTAGCCATATCTAGATTTACAGTCCTATTTTATAACTGGTATATAAAGTTAGCCATATTTTATCATATTTAGCCATATTTTATTCCTGAAATTCAAATATTCAGATCAAATTGTGTCATATTTACATTCATATTTCATTTACTGATAGTTAAGACCTATTCTGTTGATAATTATGACATATTTTCAGTCATAATTTATTATATGATATTTGGCAATATCTTGTGATATTTAATCAATATTTCATTCCTGAAATTGAAACATTCAAATAAAATTATGTTGGATTTACAGTCCATAGTAGTTGCACCGTCTGTCAGTCCGAGCAAACAAAATGGTACTTAGGTGTCTTAGCCACTTAGTGCTTTGGACTCTGTGTCATTAGGGTTAGGAAGTAATTAGTCTCATAAAACATGTCCAATTTTGGATTTATGTGGCTAATTTGGGTTTATGTAGCTATCAATTTTGCATTGAATTAGCCACTTAAGACTATAATTATTAGAACATCCATCCGTCCGTTCATACCATCGTGTCCGGTCAAAAACTCGGACTTCAAGGACGGATTTTCAAATAACTTGGCACAAGTGCTCACCATTATAAACAAGACAATGTGTCGTGCACAAAATCCAGGTCCGTGGCTCCAAGGTCAATGTCACATTTGCCGGGAACCGGTCTAAAAAACTTGAATGGTATAAACACATATTTGTTGATGTTAAAAGGTTATTCATTACTGATATAGAGACATATTCCACAACTTGTAGCCATTTTAATGTTATGGCCATATTACAGGACTGATATTCAGACATATTTCATTGACATTTAGATGAAAAAACATTAGTGAAGGAAAAGAAAGAGAAATCTATAAAAGAAAAGACTGGTGAGAAATTATTCCTTGTCCCGCATGTCCAAAATCCGTTGTTAATTGCATAATATCACCATAAGTTTTGTCCATTCACTTAATTATATATAAACCATTATATGGATTGACCTATCTTGAGGGTGATATTGTATTATGTCAACCACCTCAAGTGGTATTGAACCATTGTTAATCACTGTCAGTTTTGTCCATTCACTTAATTATATGCCGTTATATGTATTGACCTCCCTTGAGTGTGATATTGTATTATATCTACCAACCATTGTTAACCTTATATTGTCATATTTGTCCATTCACCAACTCTATACAGTTAATGACCTTTGAGGAACAGTATAACTCTAAATAATTATCTACCACCATTAATTTAAAATTAATCAGTTGTATCAAAATGTTGTATTTATCACTGTCAGTTGTGTTTATTCACTGAAAGGGACACATGGCAATCTTGATTTGTTTAAAACTTGTGGCATCACTTTAGTTTTCCTACATAGCCTGCATTTGTTCAGGCATTAATATTATTAGATTAGTTCAAAGTAAATTATTTTTTTACATATTACTATCATTAATATTGCACCAATTATATATTTAAGAATATTAAGAATTCGGTAGAATAACGAAGAAAATTGATATCTCAAAATTTTATATAATTAATGCACTTTTAAGTCAAAATGATGCCGGATTAATGAATCGAGATGTTATTTTTAGCTCTACTGGCCAAGGGCCAGCAGAGCTTATGGGATGCTGTGTTGTCCGTCGTCCGTCGTCTGTCGTCTGTCTGTCTGTCGTCCGTTAACTTTTCTTCAAACGACTTCTCCTTAGAAACCGCTTGGCTAATTTTGACCAAACTTCACGTGGATGATCCTTAGATGAATGCTTTTTAGATTTGTTAAAATTAGGTCAACGCTACATCCAAGATGGCTGCCATTACCATATATGGTCGAAACCTTAAAAAATCTTCTTCTCCAGAACCGCTGGACAGATTTCAACAGTTTTTCTTTTAAAATGATCGCCAACGCCTAGACTATCAAGTTTGTTCAAATAAAGTCCCTGGGGTCAAAAATGGCCGTGCCCCGGGGGTCCAAAATTTGTATATTGAGGTTTTGCATGTTTTTCATATAGACATATAGGAAAAAACTTTAAAAAATCTTCTTCTCTGAAACAACAAGGCACAGAGCTCTCATGTATTACATGTAGCATCAGCTTATGGTCCTCTACTAAGTTTGTTCAAATGGTGACCCTGGGGTCAAATTTGTCCCCACCCCGGGGGTCACAGTTTTACATAGACTTATATAGGATTTTTTTTTTAAAAATCTTCTTCTCGGAAACTACAAGAGCCAGAGGTTTGATATTTTGCATTTACTATAAGCTTATGGTCCTTTACCAAGTTTGTTCAAATGGTGACCCTCGGGTCACTTTTGGCCCCGCTCCAAGGGTCACGTTTTACATAGACATGTATAGGGAAAAACTTAAAAAATCTTCTTCTCTGATACTGCAAGAGCCAGAGGTTTAATATTTTGCATTTGCTATAAGCTTGTGGTCCTCTATCAAGTTTGTTCAAATGGTGACCCAGAGGTCACATTTGGCCCCACCCCGGGGGTCACAGTTTTACATAGGCTTGTATAGGGAAAAACTGAAAAAATTCTTCTTCTCTGGAACCACATGGCACAGAGCTCTCATGTAATACATGTAGCATCAGCTTATGGTCCTCTACTAAGTTTGTTCAAATGGTGACCCGGGGGTCAAATTTGTCCCCGCCCCGAGGGTCACAGTTTTACATAGACTTATATAGGATTCTTTTTTAAAAAATCTTCTTCTCGCCAACTGCAAGAGTCAGAGGTTTGATATGTTACATTTATTATAAGCTTATGGTCCTTTACCAAGTTTGTTCAAATAGTGACCCTGGGATCACATTTGGTCCCGCCCCAAGGGTCACATGTTTTACATAGACATGTATAGGGAAAAACTTAAAAAATCTTCTTCTCTGAAACTGCAAGAGCCAGAGGTTTAATATTTTGCTGTTGCTATAAGCTTATGGTCCTTTACCTATTTTGTTCAAATGGGGACCCTGGGATCACATCTGGCCCCGCCCCGGGGATTCACAGTTGTACATAAATGCTTGTATAGTGAAAAACTGGGAAAAAAAATCTTCTCTGGAACTGCAAGAGCCAGAGGTTTAATATTTTGCATTTGCTAAAAGCTTATGGTCCTTTACCAAGTTTGTTCAAATGGTGACCCTGGTGTCACATTTGGCCCCGCCCCAAGGGTCACATGTTTTACATAGACATGTATAGGGAAAAACTTAAAAAATCTTCTTCTCTGAAACTGCAAGAGCCAGAGGTTTAATATTTTGCTGTTGCTATAAGCTTATGGTCCTTTACCAATTTTGTTCAAATGGGGACCCTGGAGTCACATCTGGTCCCGCCCCGGGGGTCACAGTTTTACATAAATGCTTGTATAGGGAAAAACTGAAAAAAATCTTCTTCTCTGGAACTGCAAGAGCCAGAGGTTTAATATTTTGCATTTGCTATAAGTTTATGGTCCTTTACCAAGTTTGTTCAAATGGTAACCCTCGGGTCATATTTGACCCCGCCCCAAGAGTCACATGTTTTCATAGACATGTATAGGGATTTATTTTTTTTAATTATTTTTTTTTTAATATTTTTTTTTTAATTTTTTTTTTTTATTTTTGATTGATTTTTTTTTTTTTTTTTTTTGTTAAATTTTTTTTTGGAATATTTTTGAATATTGTTTTTTGGAATATTTGTTTTTTTTAAATATCTTCTCTTTTTTTTCTTTTTTTTTGAATTTTTTATTATTTTTTTTAAATTGTTTTTTTTTTTAGCTCTATGTTCGACCAGTCGGACCAGTAACAGAGGTGTTCTTGATTTAGTTAAACATGCTATATGTTGCCTCGTTAATACGGTTGGGCCTTCATTTTTCTTCTGATCTTTACCAAACTTTACCAGATTCTTTAGTTATGGCTTAAAAAGCTGTTTTTTGCCCGAAACTTTCAAAAAAACGTAAATGGCAGTCACTCACTTCATTGATGTTATAAGAGCCATGTTAGCCAGTAGAGCGTCCACAGGCCCTCTTGGGCCTCTTGTTTAGTGCTTAATATAAAACTCAAGATTGTTGTGAGACCCTTTAATAAAATAAAATGTCCAGTTATTGACCTTTGAGGAGGGTGATATCAGTTAATTTCAACCTCCTTGATATATCCAATTACTAAATTTTTAAAAAGTATAAGATCATGATGTTGTACGAGTGTCTCCCCACTAACTGCGAGAATGTGTTATTATTGCTATGATATCTGAAATGCAGATCTAGAAAATTGTTGATGTTTTTGATTTCTGTTAATGCTCGTGCAGGCCACACAATAGTGGAAACGTTCCCCATTGTCTGTATAATATGCCTGTTCATCACACACTGGTCAAGGGTTTTCAGTAACTACCTATGTTTCTATAAAACATGGATAGCCCTAGACTCTTAACTTAAAACACAGATGCATCTAGATGGGAAGACTACATTCTACCAGTAATCAAATGGTTATTTGTCATCTTGATTGTCGTCTGACCTTGATAAGAAGTTAGATTCACTTGGCTCCTTACCTACGTTTACACTGTGATTCTGGTAAAACAGTTTGGGTTATTATGAATCTTACACAGAAATATCAGCATACCCACAGCTGCATCTACTTTACAACAAACTGGCAAAACCAGTGCCTCCTTCAACAAGACTGCTGTGGCATTCGATTGATGTCTACAAAAGTAGGTATAAAAGTCAAACAGGAAATGTAGCTTGCATAGAACACAGTCGACCAAAAACACGCAATAAAACAAACAGCAATTACAATGTTAATAAGCAAGGCATGTGACATCACAAACAGGTTGATGCTAGGGCTAGGATATACTTTTTTGTATCCCATGTACATTTTTAGCTCTACTGGCCAAGGGCCAGCAGAGCTTATGGGATGGTGTGTTGTCCGTCTTCCGTCGTCCGTCCGTCGTCCGTTGTCCGTCGTCCGTCGTCCGTTAACTTTTCTTCAAACGACTTCTCCTCAGAAACCGCTTGGCTAATTTTGACCAAACTTCACATGGATGATCCTTAGATGAATGCTTTTTAGATTTGTTAAAATTAGGTCAGCGCTACATCCAAGATGGCTGCCATTACCATATATGGTCGAAACCTTAAAAAATCTTCTTCTCCAGAACCGCTGGACAGATTTCAACAGTTTTTCTTTTAAAATGATCGCCAACTCCTAGACTATCAAGATTGTTCAAATAAAGTCCCCGGGGTCAAAAATGGCCGTGCCCCGGGAGTCCAAAATTTGTATATTGAGGTTTTGCATGTTTTTCATATAGACATGTAGGAAACAACTTTAAAAAATCTTCTTCTCTGAAACCACAAGGCACAGAGCTCTCATGTATTACATGTAGCATCAGCTTATGGTCCTCTACTAAGTTTATTCAAATGGTGACCCTGGGGTTAAATTTGTCCCCGCCCCGGGGGTCACAGTTTTACATAGACTTATATAGGATTTTTTTTTAAAAAATCTTCTTCTCAGAAACTACAACAGCCAGAGGTTTGATATTTTGCATTTACTATAAGCTTATGGTCCTTTACCAAGTTTGTTCAAATGGTGACCTTAGGGTCACATTTGGCCCCGCCCCAAGGGTCACATGTTTTACATAGACATGTATAGGGAATTTTTCAAACGACTTCTTGTCAGAAACCGCTTGGCTAATTTTGACCAAACTTCAAATGGATGATCCTTAGATGAATGCTTTTTAGATTTGTTAAAATTAGGTCAGCGCTACATCCAAGATGGCTGCCATTACCATATATGGTCGAAACCTTAAAAAATCTTCTTCTCCAGAACCGCTGGACAGATTTCAACAGTTTTTCTTTTGAAATGATCGCCAACGCCTAGACTATCAAGTTTGTTCAAATAAAGTCCCCGGGGTCAAAAATGGCCGTGCCTCAGGGGTCCAAAGTTTGTATATTGAGGTTTTGCATGTTTTTCATATAGACATATAGGAAAAAAGTTTAAAAAATCTTCTCTGAAACCACAAGGCACAGAGCTCTCATGTATTACATGTAGCATCAGCTTATGGTCCTCTACTAAGTTTGTTCAAATGGTGACCCTGGGGTCAAATTTGTCCCCGCCCCGAGGGTCACAGATTTAGACTTATATAGGATTTTTTTTTAAAAAATCTTCTTCTCGGAAACTACAAGAGCCAGAGGTTTGATATTTTACAATTATTATAAGCTTATGGTCCTTTACCAAGTTTGTTCAAATGGTGACCCTGGGGTCACATTTGGTCCCGCCCCAAGGGTCACATGTTTTACATAGACATGTATAGGGAAAAACTTAAAAAATCTTCTTCTCTGAAACTGCAAGAGCCAGAGGTTTAATATTTTGCTGTTGCTATAAGCTTATGGTCCTTTACCAATTTTGTTCAAATTCTGACCCTGGGGTCATCTGGCCCCACCCCGGGGGTCACAGTTTTACATCAATGCTTGTTTTAAATTTCTTTATTTTGTATTTTTTTATTATTTTTTTTTTTCATATTATTTTTTTAATTTTTTTATTTTATTTTTTTATTTTTTTATTTTTTTTTTTTTTATATATATATATTTTTTTGATTTTTTTTTTTTTTTTAAATTGTTTTTGAATTATTTTTTTTTAAATTTTTATTTTTTATTTATTTTTTGATTTTTATTATCTCTACTGGCCAACTTGGAAAACCAGCCAGATCGGACCAGTAATGACGGAGTTATTGCTCTTGATATAGTTAAAAATGCTATATTTTGCCTCTTTAAGACGATAGTCACTCGCTTCATTGATGTCATAAGAGCCATATTAGCCAGTAGAGCGTCCACAGGCCCTCTTGGGCCTCTTGTTTTTTATAAAAACAAAAACTCGTATGATTTCTCGGAAGCAAAATTGCATTTTTATAGTTAATTACATGCAACCCATTATACAATTTTTTATAGATCTGCATATTCAGGTTTCCATAGTTTGTTCCCACCTTCAGTCTAAACCAAAATTGTTACTGTTTAACCATGTTAACACTGTTGTGTTTTTAACAATGTACAATGTTATGAACATGATTATAAAGTATTTGTTATAATATATATATATATATATATTGTTTTAATGAAAATTATTTTTGAGCACTTTTTTTTATTGTGATTCTTTCAGCTGAAGGTCTACTTTGTATTCTGCATTTGCCAGCCATATTTTATTCCGTATTTACTAATTAAAATATTAATTCTTTTAGAGGGCCCCAAGGAAAATTAGTATAAACTAATTGGGTCACCCTCGATAAATAAAGACTTTCAGTTCAATTCAAACATTTAAAATAGTATCCAAAATATAAATATAATAATAAACCAACTAAGTGGATAACTTATATTAAAGAACTAATTTACCTCTAGGATATATACATTTCAAAAAATTTAATTGTTTTAAAAAATAGTTTGATGTCAAGGAGTTAGCTCCCCTGAATTATACCAGAGTATCCTCTCATTAGTGATTGAATGTTGTCAATGTTGTATTATGTAGTCTCCAAGAAAGGCTCCGGAAGCTCCAAGTTGTCAAAGGAAACATCGGATGACAAAGGTAGATTGTCTTTCCTAACTCATCACTTATACATCATGATATATTTTCCAGCATGAGTTCACACCCCTTGATATAGATTTAACCATGATGATATTTTATGTTTTTAATATGCGTTAAAGTCACACTGAGGTTAAGTAAATTAAATATATTAAAATTGTTTATCTTCTGTATTTTTAGCTCTACTGGCCGAAGGCCAGCAGAGCTTATGGGATGACGAGTTGTCCGTCGTCCGTCCGTTGTTAACTTTGTCTCGTTAAGACGATAGGGCCTTCATTTTTCATCCAATCTTTACCAAACTTTAACAGGTTGTTAATATCAATCAAAGCTCGGATGAGTTCGAAAACCAGCCAGATCGGCCAAGTAACAGCGGAGTTATGGCCCTTGATTTAGTTAAAAATGCTATATTGCTATATTTTGTCTCGTTAAGACGATAGGGCCTTTATTTTTCAACCTATCTTTACCAAACTTTACCACATTGTTAATATCAATAAAAGCTCGCATAAGTTCGAAAACCAGCCAGATCGAACCAGTAACACCAGAGTTATGGTCCTTGATTTAGTTAAAAATGCTATATTGCTATATTTTGCCTCGTTAAGATGATAGGGCCTTCGTTTTTCATCCTATCTTTACCAAACTTTTCCACATTGTTAATTTCAATGAAAGCTCGGACAAGTTAGAAAACCAGCCATATCGGACTATTAACAACGGAGTTATGACCCTTGATTTAGTTAAAAATGATATATTTTGCCTCGTTAAAGCACTAGGGGCTTCATTGTTCATCCGATCTTCACCAATCTTGATCAGATTGTTAATATCAATGAAAGCTCGGACAAGTTCGAAAACTAGCCATATCGGAATAGTAACAGCGGAGTCATGGCCCTTGATTTAGTTAAAAATGCTATATTTTGCCTCATTAAGACGATAGGGGCTTCATTGTTCATCCGATATTTACCAAACTTTATCAGATTGTTAATGTCGTTGAAAGCTCGAACAATTTCGAAAAGCAGCCATATCGGACCAGAAATAGCGGAGTTGTGGCCCTTGATTTAGTTAAAAATGCTATGTTTTCCCTCGTTAAGATGATAGGGGCTTCATTGTTCATCCGAACTTTACCAAACTTTATCAGCTTGTTAATGTCAGTGAAAACTCGAAAAAGTTTGAAAACCAGCCATTTCGAACAAGTAACAGCGGAGTTATGGCCCTTGATTTAGTTAAAAATGCTATATTTTGCCTCGTTAAGACGATAGGGGCTTCATTGTTCATCTGATCTTTACCAAACTTTGTCAGATTGTTAATATCAATGAAAGCTCGAACAAGTTCGAAAACTAGCCATATCGGACCAGTAACAGCTTAGTTATGGCCCTTGATTTAGTTAAAAATGCTATATTTTGCCTCATTAAGACGATAGGGGCTTCATTGCATGTTCATCCGATCTTTACCAAACTTTATCAGATTGTTAATATCAATGAAAGCTCGGACAAGTTCGAAACCAAACATATCGAACCAGTAACAGCTTAGTTATGGCCCTTGATTTAGTTCAAAACGCTATATTCATTTTTCATCCGATCGTTACCAAACTTTTTTTTTTGTTAATTATTTTTTTAAATAATAATTAATTTTTGTTTATTATTATTTTTTTTTTTTTTTTTTTTTTTTTCTTTTTCTTTTTGAAATGTCTTCTTTTTTTTCTTTTTTCATTTTTTTTTTTTTTTAGCTCTATGTTGGACCAGTCGGACCAGTAACAGAGGAGTTATGGCTCTTGATTTAGTTAAAAATGCTATCTTTTGCCTCGTTAATACGGTAGGGCCTTCATTTTTCATCTGATCTTTACCGAACTTTAACAGATTCTTTATTTATGGCCCTTGATTTAGTTCAAAAGCTGTTTTTTGCCCAAAACTTCCAAAAAAACGTAAATGGCAGTCACTCGCTTCATTGATGTTATAAGAGCCATGTTAGCCAGTAGAGCGTCCACAGGCCCTCTTGGGCCTCTTGTTGTTGAGTTAGACTTGAGGGGATCTTATTGTTTACTTGTTAATTTGAAACTCAATTACATATGGTATTCTTAGCATTTTAAACATGTTTCAAGCATGTTTAAAGAATAAGACTGTCTACATGTACATATTAATTATATAATAATATTTCAACTTCAACTCTGATTTAAGAGTTCAGGGTTCTTCTAAACTTAAGATATGAGTTATTGTGATCACCCATTGTCTGTTGTCAGTCATTGGTCAATCTTTGGCGACCAAATGTCACATGTATAATATCAATGGCTTATAAAGTTGTTAAAATTAGGACAACACCACATCCCAGTAGTTGAAACCATATACTTCATTTTTCTCATCAGGAACCACTCATCATAGTTCAATAGTTCAACAGTTATTTTGTAGAAATGATTTTTTCCTCACAACTGTCAATTTTCTTAATTGAAGTCCCATGGGTGAGAAATGGCCACACCCAAAATTTGTATAGATTTCATGTTTTACATTGACTTATATAAGAAAAAACTTAGTTAAAATGGTTTCTTAACAGTATTGCATGTAGCATTAGCTTATAATGCTTATTGTCCTCTACATATAGGCATAGAGCTGTCATATGTTGAATGTAGCATTGCTTTGTTTTACAGAACTTATTATACACTGTTCATTAAGACTCACTATTGGCCTTGCCTAGGGCCTCTTACATTTTAAATACATTTTTAGGAACAAATCGTCATTTCTAAAACTGTAATGGTTTCAGTTGTAGTATTTGCATATAGCATACATTTATGGTGCTAAAATCTCTCTCTATATATATATAGTATATATATATTACCTGAAGGGGTGGGGTCACAAATAGCTGAACCCGTGAGCTCTTTTATTTCACCCACTTCAAGTATTGTTGCAAGTGTCTACAATGTTACTAGGCCATAAGGTGAGCGATTCAGGGCCATTTGACCCTCTTGGTGTTTTTTTGTTTAAAGCAAATAATGTTACTTTATAAATGCAACTTTGTTTACTTTCAATGTCACACATACAATTCACATGAACACTTAACTAACTATATTACAAATACAACAAACTCTAATCCAAACACAAAAATCACAACAAAACCAACATACAACCTAACAAACACTACACCACAACCAACCCCATCCCCCTCCCCACCAACCCTCTCACACAACCATACCACCCTCCACACTCCCACACCCCATCTATCAGACACCCACACCCCCCCCCACCCTCAACCTCTCCAAATCCTCCCTTACACATTCCCCCCCCTACAATCCCCAAAAATCCAACTCTCATCTCCCACAATTAAAACACAACCTCAAATACAAATCCCCCAAAATTACAATTCAATCCCCAAAATAAACTACAAATTCCCCCACAATCCAAATAAAAATCCCCCAAAATTAAATTCAAATCCCACAAAATTACAACTACAAATCCCCACAATCCAAATAAAAATCCCCCAAATTACAATCAAATCCCCCCAAAATTAAACTACCCAAATCCCCCCAACATCAAATAAAAATCCCCCAAAATCACAATTCAAATCCCCCTAAATTTAAACTACAAATTCCCCACAATCCAAATAAATTCCCCCAAAATTACAATTAAATTCCCCAAAATTAAACACCAAATCTCACCTAATACTCCATCTACCCCCCAAAAACAACCCAACCCCTTTACAATCCCCCCAACCAAACACACCCCCTCCCTATTCACCAATAAAACTCAATCTCATCTATCCAAAATTCCCCCAACCCTCCCCCCCAACCCACTAAAATCCATAAACAAAAAATCCTCAAACACTCCAATACCAACACCCCCAACCCCCCCCCCCACCCCCCCCCCATAACCCTCAATCCACAAAAAACCAACAACCCCACAATTCCAACATAAAACACCCCCCCCCCCCCTACCCCACTACCCCAAACACCCCCCAACAAACCCAACCCCCACAAAACCAAATATATATACAACCACAACACCTTCAAAAACACACAACAACCAACCACCACCAACCCCACCACCCCACCAATCCATAAACCCCCCCCCAACCAAATATACCCATAACAAACCAACACAACCCCCCAATCCCCAATAATACCTTACAAACAAACCCCCCATAAACACCACCCACACCCCCCCCTATAACCCAAATAAAACCCCCCCCCTAAAATCCACAAACCATATCCCAACAAAATCCACACAAACAACACTAATATCACACCCCTTATCAACATATCACACCCCAATAACAACCACCCCTATCACACCCAACACCCCACAACAACCACAAAACAAACACAACCACAAACAACACAACACACTACCCCAATCTAACCCCACACACATATCAC